>CAUYMX010127712.1:0-49748 GCA_963573855.1 Lepilemur septentrionalis | reverse complement strand
AATATTAAAATAAATAAATAAAAATAAATATTTATTTTTTATCGACATAGTTCTGACCTTAATAGGGGGAAGGAAATCCTCTAAAACTGATTTATGTGATTAACTGTACATCTTGGTAAATTCACTAAAAATCATTTAATTGTACACTTAAAGTGGAGTAAAGGCATGATATGTAAAGTATACTTCAATAAAGAAAAAATAAAATAAATAAATAAATAGAAATAAAACCCAATTTGGGTCTGATTTGTGAGATGGCCAATAAGTCAAGTACTGAGTAGAATACCTTGCCTAAGCAGCCAATGCCTTCCACCAGGCCCCATGAGTAAAGACGACCCATGTAGCTGTGCCAGCCATTAGGCTGAGGCTCAACTAATGGGTCCTCAGTTCACCCCAAATGGAGCCAAAGGCTCTGCGGCAGTTTGTCCATTCAGATCATGCCCCATGGAAATTTGGCAGGGAATGGAGATGAGTAGGAGAGAGGAATGAGGAGTGGCAAAATGGTGTGAGCTCTGCAGCCTTCAGAGTGTAATCCAGCAAGTCTCAGTCTTGGCTACACATTAGAATCACCTGGGGGAACTTTAAATATACTGATGCCCATGCCACACCCTGGGCCAATGAACTCAGCATCTTGGTGGGTGGGACCCAGGCATCAGCAGTAGTTTAAGCTCCCCAAGTGATTCCAATGTGCAATGAAGATTGTGAATCACTAGACTGGTCCATTTTAATATCAGGAAGCACAGATTCAATTCCTCAGCCACCTTGGGAGATTTGGGAAATTCTTGTGATAACATGGAGATCTACAGAGACTGTGCTATTGGTGGCAGTGCTTCTCAAACTTAGCTGCACATATGAATCACTCAGGGTGCTTTTAAAAAATCACACTGTCTAGGCCACAAGCCAGACTGACTAAACCAGAGGTTATAAGGGTGGAACACAGCCATCAGCATTTTTTTTTTTTAGATTCTTGGGTTATTTAAAGTCTCATATGTATAGCCCAAGTGCTTCTCACAGTTTAATCTGAAGAGGGACTCACCTGTGGATGCTAAAAAAATGAAGACATAGATTTAGTAAGTCTAGGGTGGAGCCCAAGATTTTGTAGCTCTAACAAGCTCCCAGGTGATATTGATTCTGCTGGTCAATGTACCATACTTTGAGTAGCTTGGGTTTAGTTTATTTTCTAAACTAAAGCCACTGGGGAATGTAGACAAAAGCCAGCAACTGCTTTGGGAGTTTAGGGAAAGCCCTTGTGCTCTTGGCAATGATGAGAGAAAAACAAAACAAAGAAACAAAGTATGCCCCTTCTTGACATCATATTCTTTCATAACCAAGTCTGAAATCCTTATTCATAGGTGATAAAACGTGCTCACAGTTTTGTGCTCTGTGGGTTTTTGTAATATTTTTGCATTAGATTCTACTTTTACTAGTTGTTTTCTGGCCATTGGTGCAAGCTCCCCTATTATATAATCATATAGACTCTTAGAAGCGAGCTTAAAAGTCATCTTTTAATAGGTATATTTTTGTATGTGCACAAGGAAAGCCAATGGATAGGGCAAGATTCTGTAGAGTGGAGATGTGGCTGATAAAAGGGAAATTAGAAGATAGACCACAGTTCTCTAACTGTAAAATCTCCCCAGAGACATGCTCCAATTTATTAAACACCATTTCCTGCTTCCTTTGTTGGAATTGAAGAGGAACACTAGCAAGTAGCTAGTTTGCAAATGTCTAGCCAATGGAAAGGGTTAGAAAATTTGAATTTAAAAGACATATGGTATGTTAGCACAAATCTAAATGATGACACTTCACACCAATAAGGATGACTATTATAAAAAAGATAAGAGATAACAATGCTGGCAAAGGTATGGAGAAAAGGGAACATTAGTACACTGTTGGTGAGAATGAAGATTGGTACAGCGTTATGGAAAATGTCATAGAGGCTCTTAAAGAAATTAAAAATGAAACTACCATATGATCCACCAATTCATCTTCTGGGTATATACTCAAAGGAGATGAAATCACCACCTCTTAAAGATACCTGTATTCCCACATTCATGGCAGCATTATTAGCAATAGCCAAGACATAGACACAACCTAATTACCCATGGATGGGCAAATGGGTAAAGAAAATGTGATACACACATACAGACACACACACAGTGGAATATTATTCAGCCTTTAAAAAGGAGACCCTGCCATTTGCCACAATGTGAATGGGCCTGGAGGACATCATGCGATGTGAAATAAGCCAGACACAGAAAGAAAAATATTATATGATATCACTTATATTAAAAAAGTATAAGAATATTAAGGAAAGTGCTCAAATACACAGAGATAGAGAATGAAACAGTGGTTACCATAGGTGGTGGGAAAGGAAAGAAAATGGGTCAAAGGATACAAAATAGCAGATATGTAATTAAATAATTCTAGAAACCTAATGCACAACATGAGGACTAAAGTTAATGACAGACATGTTAATTTGCTTCGTTGTAGTAACCATTTTACTCTCTCATGTATCTATACATCTATATGTATTCTATGATATCATGTTGTAAAGCTCAAATATACACAATAAAATTATTTTAAAAAATAGAATAAGATGATAAACTCTAATACAAATGAATGTCATGTTCTACACCTTAGGATCAGAAAATCAATTGCACAATTGATTGTTTATAAGTATAGGAAGGTCTGATATAATAGCAGAAATTAATATAAAATATGTACATACTTTAAATGCAAGGACAAATTAAGTCAATAAGTAATAGTTCTTCCATTTATTCTTTCAATTACTCAACAATACTAGACCAAGTCAGTGCTAGATAGTACATGTACAGAAAATGAGACAGGAATTCTAGCCTTGCTAAATTTATAATCTAGTAGTGAGGAAGTTACAGCTAATGTAATCATTTACAGAAAGAAGTATAGAATCTACAGCCAAAGCCTTATTTGTCCACTTCCTCTTCACTGGTTGGTGTTCACATGGAACATGTTCATTTTTAAGGCAAATGTCTTAAGAGGAATATTGACAAATGTATCTTTAGGAGGCTGCCATTAGACCAAATAAAATTAAGCTTCATAAAGAAGGGTACCTAGGGGAAACTTTGTTATGATTTTCAGATATGAGCAGAGTGAGTATTCAGAAGTGGATCAGAGCTTATTTTGTAAAGCTGCAGAAAGATGGGTCAGCACCCATGGGTGGCACTTACTTGGAGGCAGCTCTGGATCAGAAAAGACCAGCCCAAATGGGAATTTACTATTTAGAAAACACAACATGGTACATTTGTTGAGTATCCATCTGTCTGGTCAGTCCTCTCACACCCGTCATGCAAGCACCGGATGACTCCATCAGGAAGGATGAAGGAAGATCATGCATTGGCTACGGAAAGGAGCATGGGATGATGCTGGGAAATTCTGACTCTGAAATCTGTGACCACATTGTATGCTACAAGGTCATTGCCTTGTCTATAGATGGAAAGAACTTTTTTAAGGTGTCCGTGCAGTTCTAAAATGAGGCAGGGTCTGAATGTGCTCAGTCCCAACTGGAGGCTGGGGTACAATTGACAGGTGTCATCAAGAGCCTTGAAGGCAAAATGTCCCAGAAGTCAGAGCAAAACTGACAAGAAGAGACTATAATAAGAACCAAAGAAAGAAAAGCAAGATTGAAGCAAAAAATGCGACCTGAAAAATCAAACACAAGAGGCAAAATGGAGCCTTGGAAACTTTATCAGTCTCCATAAGGTCAGTAGACTGGAAGATCAGTGTACATAGATAAGGGTTTGGGTAAATGACTTTGGATCAGACTGTACAAAATCCTCGGGTTTCAGAGGCATCTTTATATAGTACCAGGTGTGTGATTAAAGATGTCTGATGATTATGGAAAATCAGACACATAGCCTTAGCCTGGGCCCCAGAATTTCCAGGTGGGCCTTATGCCCATGAAAAGATGACTGGAGTGAAATGAGCTTCCCTGCTTTCTCTCCAGCTGATTGGAAAGGGCATAGACTGTGTCCAGCTGGGGAAATTCTTCCTTTAGTTAATCATAGCCCTGATGAATTTCAATGGGATAACTGGGGATAAAAATTCCCACTTACCTGGTTATTTCAACCAGATAACTAGGAATTTATCTATATTCTCCACAGCAGGCAATAGTTAGTACTGACGTGAGTGAGCAGGGAGAATCAAGTTTTCTCATATTCCAAAAACGCCTATCTTATAAATAGCATTTTGCTAACCCAAAGAAGGAAAAATTTTAAACTTTAACATTCTTTCTGTCATTTTCATACTTCACTCATTCCATACAAGTGAAGCTGGTGTTCAGTTTCCTACCGATAGTCCATTCCATTTTATTTTTCATTATTTTTTTAAGCAGTGCATTCGAAACCTATATTTTTACTTAGTATTACATGTGGGTCTCTAGTGATACTAAGAATCATTTATAAAAAAAAGTTACTTTTCTTAAAACCATTGTGAAACGAATCTGAAAGTATTCCCATCCTCACTAGAATTAATAACAAACCCCCTCACCTATCCCACCAGCCTTTTTTATTCTCAGTAGAGCTCGATTGTGAGTTCAAGCCATTGAATTCTTCTCCTTAAATCACCAGTCAACAAATTTTTCTTGAATATTCTAGACTTTGGGTTTAAATGTTGGGTTTATTTTTTTTTAACATTAGGTTTAATTTTCTAAAAATCAGGATAAAAGAAGAAACTATTCCTTGGCTCAGTGAATTAATCTGGATAATCTGATTGCAAATCCTCCAGTTAGGGGCAGATTTGAAAAGCCTCTATCAATACAAAGAGAACCTTTCATAAAAACCTCCCTCTGCCACATAACATTTTGCTGTCTTGTTCTTAAAAAGTAGTCCTTTCCAACAAGATATCTAGCATACTACATGATGTAGCTTCTGTATCCTGTCTGAAGTTTTGCCACATTAAAAAATAAGATCAAGGTTTGCCTTTGCTTTGTTGGTATAAAAAAAATAAGATTAAGGGATCATAGGTGTCACTCTAATAGCATGTACACACAATTTGCAAACTTGTCTTATCCCTGAAATCACCTATTTTGTCCTCTTACTTCCTTTCTTTATGCTTATGGTTATCTTTTTCTCTTTCTCTTTTCAGTTGTCATTCTTTGCTCTTTCTTCCAGCCCTTTCTTCCTTTTCCTCTTTGACTGCCCAGTATAGAGCCCCCTAGAATACATTCCATATGAAATATCTAAAGAAATATATTTTTCCTGAATTTTCAAAGAGACAGTTTCTTTTTACACAATCCTATCTCCTTTGCAATGGAATGTGGCATTTGGCTTATAGGATGCTTCATGACTTCTCAGCTTCTTTGGAGCCGAAGATGAAGGGAAGAATGAAAACTTGTGACTGGCAGGAAGTTTTCTATTTTTATCTGCAAAGTTCCAGTTGACAGTTCTGCTTGTAGGTGATTTTTATCACTTTCAAAGTTAAAGGAGGACAAAGATTGATCCATTTCCTTTCTAAAGAAAAAAAAACACAGCAATTGTGATAATCCTGTAGAAATAATGCTCTTTCAAGGACAAACTGCTTTTATTTCAGAAGTTTTATGAATTATACAGCATTCTTCTGGGAGAATGGCCTAGTGTTCACAGATGGAAATTGTTGTGATTCAGCTGGAGGTAATCAAATAAGTGGTTGGGTCCAAGAACAACTATCATGATGAAATTTAGCATTGTGATCAACTTAGCCAAGAGCTATTGCTCAACTCTAGGTCAAAATACAGCCAATCTCCCTTTTATGTAGATGTTCTCAGAAGGAATTATTCCTGTCCATTACATATATTAACTGAGTTATTCTAAATGCAATACATTAATTCTACACCAATACTTATCACATTGTATTGTAAGTATCACTCTATTTTTTTCTCTCTCCTTCAAATAGCTGTTCACTATTTAAAGTCAAGGACTATGTTATATTTCTCTTTCTTGGCACATACCCAGTGTGTGGGAGACACAGGCATGAATTAGGCATTTTTTAAATGTGGCAAGAAATGAAAAATGTGACTCAGTTTGGCTTAAATAATAAAGGGAATCTGAATAATCTGGAGGTAATGCTAGCTGCAGGTGAAGCTATATCTAGAAGCAATAAAGATGTCTTCAAGTGCCTTACATTCTTAATATGTTAGTAAAGTTAAAAACCATGTAAAATTATTCAACAGTCTATAAGTATTTCTTCCACAGGAGCATGGCCTGTGGTGCTAGATAAAAAACGATCAGTTCCTTTAAGCCATATGATTGGAAGAAGACATAAAAGGGTCTCAGTTCCCTGCCGCAAGTACTTTCAAATGTACACCTAATGGTTGAAAACATTTTAACAGTGGATAAAGATGTTCCAAAGAGGCAAGGCTTATAAGACATGCATCTTTGGGAGAAAGGCTAAAACACATCTTCCCTCCAGAAAGTACCTCCATAGCCAAATATGTTCCTGAGTGATTGAGAGAATCTTTGCAGGAGAGAAGAGTTGTGTTCTGGATCGAGTAAAAGTGATGTTTGTAAAGGACTCAGCCACTGCTCCTGCTACTTGGAGATACTGTTTTCCTGCTTTTCTCACCGTGAATCTCTATTGATCCTACAAAACCTTGCTCTTACTCATATCCCCAGTTGTTGACCTAGAGCCTGCTTCAAACTAGCCTCTGAATAATTGCTTTACAGAATGTATAAATATTTGTTGGGGAGAGGATTACGGGGGCCCATTCTGTTGTGAAGGACTAAAGAGACGCAATTCGTATAAATGCAAACTCCAGTGGCCCTTACGGCAGGGACGTTAGCTATGGTGACCTAAGATCCATCTCAAGAGCACTTCTTTGAAGACACTGGAAGCCTGTTTTAGCAGAACACCTGGTACCTTGTAAGATCTCAGGCTGTGGCACAGACTACATAGGTGGGGCACAGTCTCCATTTACGAAAACAGAATAGTCACTTTCTAATGGCTTTGTAAAATAGAAACTCATGTAAGATTTGAATTGTATAAAGCACTTCAAGAGTTTAAAATACCAAGAAAAACTTCTTCATATGCAGAATCGTGGGTAAAATGTCAGTTCTGAAAAGGTTAAACCTCTCAAACAGTGTTGGAAAAAAAAATTCAACAACCGCAAACAAACAACAAGGGAACGAAAATATCAGCTAAGATTCTTGTTGGGACTAACTTTTTCACATTGAGCTTATCAACATTTATCATGACTGTCAGAGTGTTCGGAAGTGGAGGAGGAAAATAGTAGAAATAAAAATGTATGTTACACTGACCTCACTTTTAAAACACTTCGGACATTTAATTACAAGTTCATGTGGCAGGTAAAGAAGAAGGAACGGAGTACTCATTTTTGGCTTCATATCATGTATTCATTCTTTTATTTATCTTTTATTCATTACCACCATCTTTCACATTAAAGTTGAGTTTAAGGCAGCTTGAAAACATTGAAGCAATATAGAAAGGGAAGGTTTATCTGTTTAATAACTTACTTTGGGGGTCAATCACTGCAGAGAAATGACTGAGCGAAAGTCACTGACTGTCACCCAAGAGTGATTGCTCCTGAAGACAGGCAAGGGGAAAGTAGTGTAAACACTGTATATCATACAAATGAAGCTAAAATGTGGCTCTGTTATTGAAAGGGCAGTTCCACTGGTTTTCTATCTGGTGTGCCATCCTGTCACTTACAGCCAGACAGCATATCTCACAGCTGTGGACGGGGACTGGATGGGTTGAGCACGCAGCAGGGCAGGTAGGGTGGAGAGTTGGGGAAAATGAAATGAACCCTCCTTTCCTGTGATGCCATAAAATTCTAATAACCAGGAGCTGGATTTCTCTAAAAAGCCATTGGGATGGGAAGAGGGTAGAGTTGAGTAACAAGCTAGATTTAGACAGTGCCTAAGTTGAAAATCTCACTATGACAGGATCAAAATGGAAGGTGCCATACAGAATTGTGACTGGGAAGTTGTAGGGATGTCAAGGAGAGCCATGCTTTAAAAATCTCCAATGGAAGAAAGGGCCCAACTGGCATCTGGGTTCCATAGAGCTGCAGAGCCAACAGCACGCCACCCTCTGCCTTCCTTTCCTCTACTCCTTATTTGCCCCACTCATATCATGCATTTCAGCACCACTCCTGTGTCTTCTTCTGGCAGGAAATAGGAGGCATTCTGAAAGATTGCTGCGTGAACCTTACCATTTGGAATTCATTCATGGCCTTCCTACACTTGACACACTGATGCTAATACCTACTCGGGTCTTAATTTATACATTAGCATTCTTGTCCCTGCTTTTAAAAGTAATTGGCTTTCCTCTCCCATGGAAGAAATTTTCTAATTGTGTTAAATTGTGTTAACTAGATGCTTGCATCTCATTATTGTTTCTCATTTCTCTCTGAAGGTTTCAGGTTGGGATTTCAGGAAGTTCCATTTTTAATTCATACCAGGTCAGGTGATCAATGGGACCCAAACTCCAGGGGGAATAGAAGAGCCCAACATTATTCAAACTACAAAAGTCTTCTTTCTTCAGACCGAAGAAATGATTGTAGCCAAGGGCAATAGGAATTGCCCTTGTCACCAAAAATGCAGCACCGGTCTGCTGAGGAGTGTCCTCACTCCTCTACTATGGAGTAGCTTCTTGATATTAATTACAAACAATATCATCAAATGTGCTGTATGCAGCTGGTTTCTTAAAGTCCAGGCCCAGCACACTGCCAACCAAATATTGTCACTAAATATGAAATGTCCAAATTTGAATCAAAAGTGTAGTTTATTATATCTCAACAAGAAGCAGTGCAATTAATCAACGTGTCCACCTAAACTATAGACACAGTATTGACTTCTTAACAGTAGCTTGTTTATGCCCGCAGCAAAGAAGTCTGGAGAGCGAGTGGCAATGAAATCACGAAAGGCGTTTTCCACAGCTTGTTGAGAATTGAGTATTTTTCCTTGCAAGAAGTGGTTCAAAGCCTGGAAGAAGTGGTAGTCAGTTGGTACAAGGTCTGGTGAATATGGTGGATGACAGAGAGTTTCCAAGTCCAGCTTTTGTAGTTTCAGCAGCATTGCTTGTGAGACATGTGGTCCAGCGTTGTCTTGCAAGAGGATTGGCCTGTCTCTATTGACCAATCTCAGCTGCTTAACTGAAAGCATCATTATTTCATCCATCTGGCTGCAGTAGACATCCACTGTGATCACTTGGCCAAGTTTCATGAAGCTATAGTGAATAATACCAGAGCTGGACCACCAAACAGACACCAATAGCTTTTTTCAATGAATATGCACTTTTGGATGGTGTTTCATCACTTCATCTTTATCCAACCCTTGTGCCGAATGCTTGTGATTGTCAAAAAGAATTCATTTTTCATCACATGTAACAATATGGTGTAGAAATGGTCCTCGTTTATGTCCCGACAGCAAAGAAAGGCAAGCTTCGAGATGATTTCTCTTCTGATGACTGTTTAATTCATGTGGCACCCATCTTTCTAGCTTCTTTACTTTGCCAATTTGTTTCAAATGGTCCAATATTGTTAGAATAGTAACGTTAGAATAGTAACGTCAAATCTTGCTGCTAATTCATGCATAGGTTGACATGCATGGATTCCTTTCCACTACAGGTTTCAGCTCATCATTATCCACCTTGGTCTCGGGTCGTCCACGTGGCTTACTTTTAAGATTAAAATCACCAGAAGGGAACTTCTCAAACCATCCATGTACTCTGTGTTCATTAGCCATATACTTCCCAAACACTTTATTGATATTTTGAGCTGTCTGTGCTGCATTGGTTCTACGAAAGAACTCATATTCCAAAATAACATGAGTTTTTGACTTATCTATGGTTTCACAAAAATTGCTCCAAAAAAATTTGAAAGATAATCACAAGCCAAAACATGTGTTTAAAAGACTGAAGATGTACCTTCACGATAAAAACAAAACAAGAAGTGTCAAAGTGAAATGTCAGCGATATCAACTGTCAAATTTAGTACTTAAAAGAAATCTGACATTTTATACTTAATAACCTAATAGTTCTATGAAGCAAAGGAAGGTGTAAGTTTGCGGTGGCACTGTGTGGTGTTAGTCCATATGCTATTTGTGTTCATCATTTGCTTTACGCAAATAAAGCAAACAGGCATGATGGTCAGGAACCAAGGCCCGGCTATGTCACTGTAATTCTAGCTCCAATCCATGCAGACATTTGGGAATTAATGTGTATAGGATGGTACTAGCAAGCCCAGGAATCAGATCACTGGGGTTCTATTTGTAGCCACACTAAGTGGCAGTGTGGTCCCAAAGTACTGCCTTTCCCTGTCAATTAATTCACTAAGTAAAAACAGGAGACTGGGGCTAGATCGTTCTGGAGGCTCCTCCCTTAACACAGGTCCTGGAGACATCTGCTGATAAGTCCTCCTATCTTCTTTATGTGGTTTATGAAATAAAAAAAAAAATTCAAATTTATCATGTTGGCTTTATAGGTCCTCAACAGTTTGACCTCAATTTATACTTCCCTTCTCTTCTCCCTACTGATACCCCCAGAAAATTCATTCTCAAGAAGGCAGAAGACAAGTACACTCATTCTGATCTTCACAAAACCAGGGACAACTGTTGGCCCATCGCTCTAATAAGTCCCCAGCATGGACTGTCTTCTTTTCTTCTTTGAATGCCCAGGCTAGACCAGAACCTGGAACATAACAAGTGTTCAATAAATACTTGTAAAACAAAGGAACACAATGTGTTACTTCTGTCAAGGCCATATGTTTATTAAGTGAAGATACAGAGAGGTTAAAATTGCTGTGTTCAAGTACCAGTAGCTAGCAATTGCATTTATTATGGGTAGGAAGTCTTCTGGTACACTGAAGATACACTTGTATCTCCTGTGGATACCACTGTGTCTCTGATACTGTGGTCATTCTCATCTTAGGTCCTTTCCATGCACTTTCTGGAGGCTGGCATGGCTTCTTCTCTGCCTCCCATTTTTGTAAGCCCTGTATCATCCAAGAAGTCTCAATCTGCTGGCCCATATTTGTCTTTCATCTTCTAAGGTTTTATTAATAGATCACTTAGTACAACTTCTACCATTCACTACTACTTATTTATTAGTATATAATATTTCACAGGAAAAGGCACAGAGCATGGCATCAGGAGACCTAAATTCTAGTCCTAAAGAAGCACTGACCAGCTCTGATATTATGAAGAAGTCTTTTACTTCACTGGATTTAATGAGGGGAATTTATGAAGCTGGCCAATAAATTTCAATTTTTATGCTTAGTGATAGATAGGGTCTTTTGAGCAGGATTCTGTAAAGATTTTAAAGATAATCTTCAGGATTAGTGGAAAAGTGTCTAATTAGCAACAGCTACTACGGCCAGGGCAGGAATGGCATGCTAGCACCCGACTTAGGACTTTTAGTCATGCAGGGACACATTTTTCCTCACTTATGCAGTCTTAACATTAACCTTGCCTTACATTTCTCTGAGTGACTTACAGCCTTTAACTCTGTGTCCTGCACATAGTAGCTGCTTTAAGATATTTTGAATGAATAAATGAATACTTAAGCCAAAAAAAAAATGTTGAAAGCAGCCACTTAAATCAAATCAAAACACATTGAAAGAAACATATAGATTTCTCTTTCCAAAGCATAATTTTTCAAGAGTTTATTTTTACTTCACTACTCTGAGACTTAAAATGTGGGTTTCTCTGGAAAGAATTCTATATATCCAATGTGAGGATAAAATCCTTTTAAATGCCACTGGAGGGTTACAGCATATGTTTGATGAATTCCATATGACTGGGTAACTGGGACATTTTGATTTTTCTTTTCTTTTTTTTTAAATGCAGCATTTATTTTTAATTTTTTAAATAAGATCTTTATTGAAATACAATTATATACCATAAAGTTTATCCTGTTCAACACATTAACTGCCATGTGAACTGTATTTAACTGATGCTAGTTTTGAGCCTGGGGCCTCGCGAAGCATATATACCTCCCTTCACCTTGGGAACTGCAAGAACTATTTTTCAAGTTGCACATAACTCATGCACAGAAAACAATAAAAAATAACAATTCAAAGTTTCTATTCTATTTTTGTAATAAAACACCATGGCCCCAAGGATTTTTTTTCCAGTGTGACAGTCAATGTGTTAAGTGTAGAATTCAGTGTTTTTAAATATATCCATAGACTTGTGAACCTGTTACCACTTTCTAACTTCAGAAAATTTTGTTACTCCCAAATGAAGCCTCAAACCCTTTAGCAATTACTCCTCATTGTCCCCTCCCGTAATCTCTGACAACTACTGAACTGCTTTATATCACTATGAGTTTGCTTATTGGGGGCATTTTACATAAACAGAATCATTCAATATGTGGTCTTTTGTGTCTGGCTTCTTTCACTTGCATAATATTTTCAAGGCTCAGCTACTTATAGCATATATCAATACTTCATTTCTTTTTATGACTGAATAATATTCCATTGAATGCTGTCCTATAATTTTTTTTATTAATTCATCAGTTGATGGACATTTTCCTCCACTTTTTGGCTATTATGCATAATGTCATTATGACCATGTACAGGAGAGGAATTGCGGGGTCAAATTTCTCAAAACAGAAATATGGGGAACTATCTAGGTATAAGATCAATCACCCATATTTTAATTATATTTCTCCTAAATGATAAATTCCAGCTTACCCCTCCACTTTTTTTAATCAAGCAACTTTGCAACATACTTGATCAGTAGCAGGAACACTGAGGAGGGAATTGGGCTCAAGTTGTGAGTGGAATGAACTAGTACGGATGGGGAGAGCCTCACCATAACTAAGTCTTTTGCCCATACATGTTGAGATAATGATGCAGTTTCCAGAAATCAGTGGGGCAGGAAATTTCAGCAAAGAAAGGAGTTATCTGTGAGATGAATCCTGCGTCTGATATGCATCGCACAGTTACCAATCTTTGGACAATTTGTCAGCAATTTTTCCTTCTCTGTTTCCTTCTCATTTTCTTGGAACCTCTGCTTTTCCTTCTCCATCTCACAGACAAGTTATTTTTTGGTAAGAGTGTGAGCAAATTTCTTAGTGAAGACCAAAACATTTGGAAAAAAACTGGTTCTGAAGCTGACTCTGGAATTTACCTGAGTCTGTGTTTGTATCTGTAATAATACCTATTCCAGGGGATTGCTTCAAGGGAAAACGAGATAATAAATGAAAAGTGTATAATAATTCTAAATGAACAGAAAATTCTAAATGAACATTTTAAGTATTTTCTCTTTTTTTTATTTTAGTAGAATTTTATTTATTTTCTTCATTTCGGTCAAGTACTTTCCCTTCTCTCCAATATCATGCAAATTTGGATGGTCCAAAGAGTACTAGGCTTACAATCAGAAAATATGAATTTGGGTTTTTGTTTAGTTGGTTTTTTTTATACTAGCTCTATGAACTTGAACAACTCAATCTGTGCCTCAGTGTCTCTGTCTTTAAAATGGAGATAATGATGACTCTTTTCCCTTGCAGCTGCCTACCTCCCAAGAATCTTAAGAATATGTAAAGAAGTGCTTTACAAATGCATAAGTCTTCTATTACATGAACGTGTGTTAATAGGATTTCTTTTTCCTCCATTCCCTTGACAGGTTCCACGCTTGATTCATGTCCTCATGGGCAACAAGGGATTGGAGGAAAGAAGGACACATCTAGACTCCCAATATCTGGAGTGCCATGTGTTGCTATCCTCACCCATCCTGTCACACATAGATACGTTCCACAATATTTGGAACTAAAACTCTCCTCTCTTCCTGATTTCTAAAACTCAGTACTGAGATAAACATGGAAATGCATTGAAATGAAAGTAGTATTTTTCAGTATGGGGCAGTCGCAAGTTCCCAGGTTTGAGAGAGAAGGCATAAAATTATTGTGGGCCTGGCAGAGATCCATTGTGCCCAGGGTCCATGTAATTTGTATTACTAACCACCCATCATGGTAAAAGCATGCAATATCAGATACATGTCTCTACATGCCCAGTAAATGCTTTATTTTTTAGGGGAGTAGAATTTCATAAAGGGAAGTCTAATACAGTCAACCTTTGGTGTCCCTGGTGACTGGTTCCAGGACCCCCTTCAGATACTAAAATCCATGAATGCTCAAGTTTCTGATAGGAAATGGTGTAGTATTTGCACATAATCTATGAACATCCTCCTATATACTTTAAATCATCTCTAGATTACTTGTAATACCTAATACAATGTAAATTCCATGTAAATAATTGTTATACTGTGTTGTTTTTATTTGTATTACTTTTTATTGCTGTATTATTTTTAATTTTTATTTTTTAATGTTTTTCATCTGCATTGGTTAAATCTGTGGATGCAGAACTTGCAGATATGAGGGCTGACTATACTTATGGTATCTACTATAGATTTCCTGGCTCAGCACAGATTATAGCATGCCTTCCTAAACTATAGGGTCCGTTAACCAGAAATTACATTTTAAAACTCTCATGAAGCTAGAATTCCACAGGTGAGCTAAGTTTTACCACACAGTCACACTAGCTAGAACTCCACAGGTGAATTAAGTTTTACCACACAGACACAATACCACATTTCCTAGAGGAGAAGGGCACAAATTGAAGCAGGGCTCCAAATGAGAAGATACAGCTGTTGGCAAGCAAGTGTCTGGTTATTCTGGACCATGGGGAACACTGTAAGATCTAGGTCTTGGTATCATATTGCTGAGTGGTAGGTGGTATCAGCAGCAATGTTTTTAGTTGAGAACTTCATGGAATGGTTTGGTTTGTTTGGCTGCACCATTCTTCACTGAATAGCATCTATACCTGAATCCCAATGAAATGTTTAATACCCATTTCATATATCTTTCTGATTAATAGCTATAGTGGATTTTGTTGTCAGTGACTAAGAAGCTCGACTAAGAGTACTACGTTAAGGCATTCTTATGAGAATGAAAAAGAACCACTGAATTCAGATTTAACCAAATATTTGAAAAGGATAAAAAGAGGTAAATGTTTTGTAGTTTTTCCCCAATAAAATTTTTGGAAAAAAAATTTAAAAAAGAGGTGTAATTTCTATAAAATTAGTTCAATGTAATATCTCTAATATGAAATTGAGAGATAATTAGAGTCCTTATTCCTAAGACTATGCTGCCATATATATGCAAAGTTGATGAAGTCATAACCTTTCTGTGGTATTTCGTAAAATCTATTTTTCCTCTTTAATATTTCCAAACCTTTCTTCTAGGTCTGTTTTCCTCAAATAAAGAGCAGCAGTTGCCTGCCAAAAGTTAATAAGGATATTTATTTAGTGTTAGGAAAGGCTCTTAATTTGCAAACACAGATATTTTTAAAATTATGATTCATAAAATTAACAGTGTTAAACATATTTTGCCCTTCTGGGGATGTTCTTCTCTAAGACTGTTGGTTTTTCAGATTCAAGACCTTGAGGCATTACATATAAAACATGGCCTATGTCTTGGAAGAAATTTTAAGGCAGAGACTCCTGTATTTATTTTCAACAAGAGAGTCAGCAAAGGTCATCTAGCAACTAGTTAAAAACCATTATTCTTGTTAAAAACCATCATTCTACTCTATCTCCATGAGATCAATGTTTTTTAATTTTTAGCTCCCACATGAGTAAGAACATGTTAAATTTGTCTTTCTGTGCTTGTTCTATTTCTCATTGTATGACTGTATCAAAACATGACAATTATTATGTACCTAAAATAATTAAAAATTTTAAAAATGTAAACCCTCACATTACTTTCTAGTACCAAAAGCTGGACATTTGTTCTATTTCTTCCAAGCTGAAGCTCTATTTTATTATTGTTTGAATTTCTCAGGCTGTGAATCTTCTTTAAATTCTCTTCACTTTGCTAGGACACTGTAATCTGTTGAAGAAAGTCAAAGATGATCTCCCTGTCTACTCAGAGCAATGCTTGTTATCTTATCATAATTTAGTTCATCTGTCATGGAGACTGCTATATATTTATCTCAAACTGTTTCTTTTTTGTGCACAAACTGTTTTGTTCTTGTGGTTAACAGAATAAGGGCCCCCAAAGATGTCTAAGATATTCACATGCTAATTCCTAGAACCCATGAATATGCAGCCTTATGTAGACAAAGGAGATTTGCAGAAGTGATTAAGTTAAGGATCTTGAGATGGGAATATTATTTTAGTTTTTCTGGGTGGGTTGAATATAATCACAAGGGTCCTTATAAGAGGAAAGCTATAGGGTCAGAGTAAGAGAAAGAGATATGACAATAGAAGCAGAGGT
Organism: Lepilemur septentrionalis; assembly: GCA_963573855.1. Classification (NCBI taxonomy): domain Eukaryota; kingdom Metazoa; phylum Chordata; class Mammalia; order Primates; family Lepilemuridae; genus Lepilemur; species Lepilemur septentrionalis. Next base: position 33,500 of record CAUYMX010127712.1, on the reverse strand, counting down.
CACAGAGAGAGACAGAGATTGAAGATGCTACACTGCTGGCTTTGAAGATGAAGGAAGAGGCCATGAGCCAATAAACACATGCAGCCTGTTAAAGCTGGAAAAGGAAAATAAATGGAGTCTCTGAGAGAGCCTCCAAAAGAATGCAGTCCTGCCAAAACCTTGATTTTAAGGTTTTTGACCATCAGAACCCAAAGACAATAAAGTTGTGCTGCTTTAATCTACTAAATTTATGGCAATTTGTTATAGCAACAATAGTACACTAATACATTCCTCCTGGGTACATAGTTGGACTATTTCCCAACTTCCTTTGCAGATAGATGTGACCATGTGGCTGAGTTCTGGCCAATGGGAGATGACAGAATTGAAATGTACCACACTTCCCAGCCAGGCCACTAACATTTTTTCTCATGATCCTGCATGGTCTTTCTCCTTTTACCAGATGTGTAAAAATCATGTAGTAGAGAACTCTAAGATTCTATGAGAGGCTAGAGTCAGAATATGGAAGAATCTCACTCCCTTGAATCTCCACAAAGAAAGTAGCCCACCAAAGAATGATATTTAACTGATATATAAGCAAAAAATAAAGTTCTAATGTGTTAAACCACTGACATTTTAAGTATGTTTGTTATGGAGTAGTTATCCAACCCTGGCTAATGTGTCATTCAATCAATAAATATTTATTAAGCACCTACACTACATTAGGCACTAATAAAATGGTAAAAAAGAGATACACATAATTTCTACCCTCATAAAGTTTATAGTGTTCTTAGACAACTTTCTTCCTACTTACTGAAAAATTTCTTGACAGTTCTTATTAACACTAAGTAATGTTAAAGCCTATCACCTATGTGGTGATGGTAGTGTATAAATAAAAATGTGAAGTGATGTTAATAATACATTAGTGATTCATCTGTAGAAATAAAAATAACTCCATTTATTAATAAGACTATGCTAATTTTATAAAAAATAGTTTGAACATCTCAGTGTTTTAACACAATAAAAGATTGTTCTTTCTTCTCACTCCTGAAAAGTCCTATGGGATTAGGATCTTTTGGGTAACTCAGGTGAAGGTTGACTTAGAGAAGCATTTACTTTCATCTTATACCTCCAAGACTCATTGGGGTCCTCCCATCAAAAGATGGAGTGAAGAAAATGTAAGGAAGGTGTATAATTATGCTTAACCAACCAGGACTCAAGGTGGCACATGGCATTTCCACTCACAAATTGTTAGTCAGAGCTAGGCATATGACCCCCTCTTGATTGAAGAGAGATAGGAAATGGAGTTCCTGAACGAATCATAATTTCCCATCAATTACTATGTAAGGTGAGAAAATATTGTGGATGGTCTGTGAAAGCCATTTTTGCCAGGGATCAGCAGGCAAAGATTTATAAAGATTTTATCACTTAATCTCAAAGAAACTCTCTGAGATAGTTATTTTTTTCTCTAATTTACATATCAGGAAAATAAGTCTCAGAAAGATTGACTAATGAGGTTGTGCAGACACCATAGGGGCAAAGCCAGTATTCAAGGAAATTTTCAGACGTGTATCCTGAGAACTTGTACAGTACAACATAGCAAAGCCAAAAATCAAACTGACCAAAAAAACTGAAGCAGAAAAGGTATTTAGCACCTAACTTCTTATTGCAAAGATAGATTTCACTTTACCTTCAGAAAGGGATATTTCCAGAGTCTTAGAGAATAGGAATGGCCCAAACAAAACTGCCTGAATGCTTTGTTTGCAATGATAGAGGAATGCTTCTTCCTTCCCCGCCATTACCCCCTTCCAAGGGAACTTGCCCCTTCCTAACAAGGATGATATTGGGGAAGTTCTGTCTCTAATTTACCTTCTACCACAACCTTCACAATGGCTACATTCTCCCTAGGAATTTAAAGCATGAGAAAGTTTTAATACAGAAAAATAAAAATCTATCCAGATACAAGCACTTCCTCAGCAGTTTGCTTCTGCTTCTCCTCCCTTGCAGGAAGGTTGGAAAGTCACATGGCTTCCCACAGGTTTTTCCCCTTGCTATGTCCCTGGAGAAGAAGCTAAAAGAATCCCAAGTTTTATTTTTGGGTGCTTCACCAAGTGTGGAGCTTGACTCTTACCTTTTAGACAAAGAAAACTAGATGTAGTTCTGTACAGACAAAACATGTTGGCATAAATGCTATTGTTAGGAAGTCTTAAGATGATGGTGAGGAGGAAGATGATAATTATAATAGAAGCCACAGGAAATAATTCTCATTAGTATTACAAAAACATGATTCCAAAACAGCTGTGCTGGTTTTACAGATCACAGCTATGAGAGCATTCAGATCAGTGTCAAGGCAAAAGTAGTGATGAGTTCAGTTCTGAAGTTGGGTAAGGTTAGGGGTTGGGCAGGTGGTGAGCTCTGCAGTGCTCAGTGTCCAGCTTCAGAGTGGGGGGAGGCTTCCCAGGATCACCCTCTCAGGGAAGCCTTCAGTGGCTCTTACACACAGGCAGAGCTAATTTTAGCTGGTATCTAATTGCAATGGGGCTCTTTATGTTCCTGTGTCCTTAGCCCCACTGTTAGTCAGGGCCAGGGTAGTGAGTGGCAATTTTGTATCTGAACCCAGTGTATACTGCGGCCCCTGGTATGTAGTGACAATAGTATTTTCTATTTTCCCTTCATTAAAAACTGTCTATGTTAACCAGTCTCTATGGTCAGTGTAGTGATAAGGGGAGAAAACAAAGGCTAGTTTAAAAGCTGATAATGGAGGTACAAGGGCAGGGTGTAAAGCAGGGGCATCTGTTTTGTTTAGAAAATTACATTAATGTGCCCAAGGCACATTCCTGCAGGAAGCCATGAAGCCTGAGCAGCAAATTCTGGTGGAGTAGCATCTCTCTCAGATCCTTCTTTTTGGAGTTAAGGTAGAGATCTGATACTTGACCTTGTATCAGACATAAGATGTCAGTATGACTGAGAGAACATACAGGTAAAAGTGGCTGCCCTGGGATCACTTCCAGGGCACAGAAGTGACCTTTCGGACACAGAGCATATAAATTGGAAAAGAGGAGACCAAAGTATCCCTGTTTGCTGATGATAGGATCTTTAGGGTATCTAGAAAACCCTAAAGACTGTACCAAAAGACTCCTGGAATTGATAAATAAATTCAACAAAGTCTTCAGTTACAAAATCAATGTACACCAACCAATAGCATTTCTATATAGTAATAACAGTCAATATGAGAACCAATCAAGGACTCAATACAATTCACAATAGCAACAAAGGAAATACCTAGGAATATAATTAACCAAGTTGGTGAAAGATCTCTGCAAAGAGAACTACAAAACATTGATGAAAGAAATTTCAGATGACAAAAACAAATCAAAATACATCCCATGTTCATGGATTGGTAGAATCAACATCATTAAAATGTCCATACAGCCCAAAGTGATTTACAGATGCAGTGAAATCCCCATCAAAATACCAACATCATATTTCACAGACCTAGTAAAAATAATCCTAAGTTTCATTTGGAACCAAAAAAGAACTCAAATAGCCAAAGAAATCTTAAGCAAAAAGAACAAATCTGGAGTCATCACCTTAACTGCCTTCAAATTATACTACAAGTCTATAGTAACCAAAAAAAAAAAAAAAACATGGTACTGTTATAAAAGTATAGATGTAGATCAATAGAACAGAATAGAGAAGCCAGAAATAAAACCATCTACTACAACTAACTGATCTTTGACAAAGCAGACACCAACATACACTAGGGAAAGAAAGCTCTATTCAATAAATGGTGCTGGGAAAATTGGATAGCATAAGAATGAAACATGACCCCGATCGCTCCCCATATACAAAAATTAATTCAAGATGGATAAAAGACTTAAATGTAAGGCATGAAACCATAAAAATTCTAGAAGAAAATGTAGGAAAAACTCTTCTAGCTAAAGAATTTATAACTGAGACACCGAAGTCAAATACAGCAACAACAAAAATAAATAAATGAGACTTAACTAAATTAAGAAGCTTTTGCATAGCAAAGAAAATATTCAACAACAGAATGAATAGACAATCTACAGATTGAGAGAAAATATTTGCAAACTTTACATCCAACAAAGGACTAATATTCAGAATCTACAAAGAACTCAAACAAATCAGCAAGAAATCAATAAACAACCCTATCAAAAAGTGAGCCAAAGACATAAAAAGAAGTTTTTCCACTAGAAGATAGACAAATGGCCAACAAACATATGAGAAAATGCTCAACATCACTAATCATCAGGGAAATGCAAATTAAAACCACAGTGAGTTACCACCATACCCTTATCAAAATGGGCATTATTAAAACGTCCAAAAATAATAGATGCTGGCATAGATGCAGAGAGAAAGGAATGCTTATGCATTGTTGGTGGGACTGCAAATTAGTACCACCCCCCTGTGGAAAACAGTATGGAGATTCCTCAAAGAAATAAATGTGGACCTACCACTTGATCCAGCAGTCCTACTACTTTGTATCTCCCCAAAGGAAAATAAATCATTCTATCAAAAAAAACCTGTACTCAAATATTTATTGCAGCATCATTCACAATTACAAAGATGTAGATTCAACCTAAATGCCCATGAATTCATGAGTGGATCAAGAAAATATGGTATGTATACATATATATATATATGCACCATGGTGTACTACTCAGTCATAAAAAGGAATGAAATAACGTCTTTTTCAGTAACTTGGGATGGAACTGGAGATCATTTTTCTACATGAAGTATCTCAGGAATGAAAAACCAAACATCGTATGTTCTCACTAATATGTGGGAGCTAAATGATGGGTACACAGGCACAAAGTGATATAAAAGACATGAGAAACCAAGAAGAGGGGAGGGTGTGAGAGGAGATGAGGAATAAAAACTTACCTGTTGGGTAGAATGAACACTACTCTGGTGACAGGCACACCAAAAGCCCTGACCTAAGCATTATACAAAGTATCCATATAACAAAAACACTCGTAGCCCCTTAATATTTTAAAATAAAAAAAGAAAAGAAAAAATAAGACACCCACCAATAAGCAATGACAGGTAAACACACCAGTGTCTTCTCCTGCTGTGGAAAGTGAGTCATGGATTCAGGTCATGGGGCAGCAGCTCTGCGACCTCACCCGGCTTCACAAGGGTCATCCTAGGGCCCAGCTCTACTTAGCATCACAAGCCCTCCATGGCACTGCAGCTACCACAGGGCACTGCCTAGTAACCATGGATCCTGTAGCCACAACAAACCCTAGGTAACACTCCAACATTCTGCCTGGAACTCATTCAGTAGTGGGTACCATGGATTAGTCTGTTATATTGCTTGTGGTGGGGAGAGATTTGTAGGTAAAATATGCTCATCTCCAAAATAAAAAAAACAAAAATATATAATATGAGCCACGTATATAATTTAAAATTTTCTAGTAGCCACAATAAAACAGTAAAAAGAAACAAGTGAGATTAATTTTGACAATATACTTTATTTAACTCAATATATCAAAAATATTATCATTCAACATATGATCAAGATACAAATTATTAATGAAATATTTTCCATTCCATTTTAATCGGAAGTCTTCAAAATTAGGTGTGTATTTTACACTTACAGCACATCTCAAATTGTACTAGCTGTGTCAAAAGTGTTCATTAGCCACACCTGACTAATGGCTACTGCATTGGATAGCATAGCTTTAGATTCTCTTAACTTGGGCCTCCACCTAACACATCCGAATGATAATCCATTTTTATAGATGCTCTCTGCTTGTTGCCTTCACATTCTCTCATCCTCTACTTCCACCTATCTTTTGTCCCCTGCACCAATGTCTCAGCCTTCTATTCATGTTCCCTTTATTTGAGCTAGCCGCCTGCCAGGCTCTTCCTCATGCTCCTACCGGTGGGTCTTCCAGTAAGAATACATTCAGGATAAAATGCTAAGGCCTTATTACACAGGGTCTATCATATATTGGTCCCAGGATATCCCCACAGCCATAGCTCTGTCTACTCTGACACAGTCTTCCCTCTAACTCTAGGGAATATTTGAAAATCTTTTAACAAATACTTATTGATCAAAACAAAATCCCTGACTTCAGTGGGCTCTATCTCATCAAGGACATAGGCACACGCAGTTCTCTCTCTTTGACATCACTGCCCTTCTCCGTGACAGGGCTCTATCTATCTCCCTTTGCTTCCAAGCTCAACTTCTGCAACAATTCCCTCTGGCAGAGTTCATCCTCCCATTCCATTTATCAGGATACCTGACCCTGTTTTCCTATAGCTCTCTCTTAATAGAACCATGAAGATGTTCATTACACCGTTCTGTGCTTGCTGATTTTCTCGTCTATCTCCAACACTTTACTGTATGTAAAGACAATATCTTACTTAAATTCCTGCCATAACCCTTGACATAGGTGCTGGAACATTGTAAGTCCTCAGCAAATGCTTTGTGAGCCCACGAGTGAAAGCAGACCAGAAACAGCAACGCTGAGTTCTATTTAGTTTGTGTTTCATCAACAAAACCCCATGTTCATATTTTAAAAGGTGAAGCAAGTCATTTCCTCCCACTGTTTAGCAAAAAAAAAACATTTCCCATCCCCATTTGAGAAGGTCACTGAAAAACTGTAGGAGAGCTTTCACAAATGCTTTTTTAAAACCATACTCCACACAAAAAAAATCCCAAAAAGAAGATAAATAAACATTTACATAAGAAAATCTGACAATGGTATATTTATGTGGGAGTATTCAGGGTTCCCAAGGATTCCAGCCAAGAAAAATATTAGCCTGTGTTCTTGTCTCAATGTTATTTTAATAAAAGTTTCACTTTTAAATCAACTTTGTAGCATGTTACATGAACATCCTGAGTGAGCAGATGTTCTCTTTTGGGCAACTGATTTACACAAAGTCTGATTCATTAAAAACAATCATATGGGGTGTTCTCCACTTTATGAAAAGATTTACCTACATCACAAGTTGGCTACAGCCGTTTTGTTGACCTCTTGTGGGTTCATTCATGCATTTGCAGACTGGCTGTGGTCAGCTGATAGAAGTCTGATTGACTGAGCAGGTCTGCTAGAAGCCCTGAGTCCAGTGGGCATGGTTCTTCACGGCAGATGGGGCTCAGGTCATCTGCACGTGTCACTCATCTTCTTTAGACAGTCACACTAGCTGGGGTGAATTCTTCCCATGGGGATGGCAGAGAAGTAAGAAAGGGCAAGCGAACCACGTGTTACTCCCCTAGGTCTAGGCCCTAAACTGTCTGTTGTGATTTCTGCCCACATTCCATTGACCAATGCAAGTCACATAGAACCAAGGGAGAGAAAGACACACTCCACCCACAGGAGTTGGAGTTGGGGAAGGAGTGAATATTTCTGAACAAAGAGTTTAATCTATCGCAGATCACAGATCCTTTCTCTCTGTCTCGCTTCCTGTCCTCTTGTCTGTCATCTACTTCCGTTTCAAGCAGCAAATGGATGTTACCATGTCCAGGAGGCCTTCCCATCAATCCAAATCTAAGTTAGGTATTTCTCTCACTCCATACGCTCCCCTTCATATTACTATCACATTGGATATAATTTTTATTTAATTATTTTCCTCCCAAACTGTAAACTTTCAGAGGGCATGACCCACGTATCTCTGTTTCACAGCCATATTTTCAGTACTTTCCCATTGTTTTACTCAAAGTAGGCTTTAACATATTGTTGAAGAAAACACACATTCTTAAACTGTTTACCTATAAGTTTCTTTTCCTCGTATGAGGTGTCAGCAGGTAATGATAGTGTTGGCAACATTTTCAGCAGTTCTTCCCACAGAGGCTCAGCAAATGGTCTCATCTCTGGTAAAACAGGTGACCTGATAGATCCACTAATTGACTCCCCTGACTTCAGAAAAGCCTAGAGAGATGGAATTATTTTCCTCAGGTTATCTAAATAACAGGAGGAACCAGGTTTGCTGTTTCCAAGTAATACCTTTACTCAGCAGCCTTGCCATATGTTTTCTATTCATTTCTATTCCTGGTTAGGTCTTGTATCAAGATCAGAAAGTAAAATCCTCTCAACGTAATAAATCAAGATTAAATAGTAAAGATCATGTGGTAGATCATGCTGGTGAGAGTTACCCCTTGAAATCTAGAGGAGGAGGGATTCTTTTTAAATTGTACTATCCTTTTAGGCCACCAACTATATCAGTTAGAGTCCTGATAGGAAGCGGGATTCATCTCAGATGGTTCTAGCAGGTTTCAAAGAGGTGTGGGCAGAATTATGGAAAACCTCTCAGAGATTAGCAGCAGTGGGAAGTCATCACTTTTTTTTTTTTTTTTTTTTTTGAGACAGAGTCTCACTCTGTTGCCTGGGCTAGAGTGCTGTGGCGTCATCCTAGCTCACAGCAACCTCATACTCCTGGGCTCAAACAATCCTTCTGCCTCAGCCTCCTGAGTAGCTGGGACTAGAGGCACGTGCCATCATGCCCGGCTAAATTTTTCTATATATATTTTTAGTTGGCCAATTAATTTCTTTCTGTTTTTAGTATAGATAGGGTCTTACTCTTGCTCAAGCTGGTTTTGAACTCCTGATCTTGAGCAATCCTCCTGCCTCGGCCTCCCAGAGTGCTAGGATTACAGGCGTGAGCCACCATGCCCAGCCATATCACTTCTTGTATATAATTTTTTATCCCATACTGACTCTGGGTCCACCTTGTGACTTGACTTTACCAATGGGGCTGTAACTACCTTGATGCAATTGAAGCCTTGAAAATGAGCTTGCACATTTCTTCTTTTCTCTACGGGAAACATGTTATCACCATGAGAAGAAGCTTGGGCTAGCCTGTTGGAGGATGAGAGGCTATGTGGTGCAGACCTGAGCCACCCAGGACATGGCCATCAAAGTTCAGCTAACAACCAACATGTGAGGACACGTCAGTTGAGAGAAGTATCCAGCTAAGTTCAAGCAGAATCACTAGAACTGCCAGCCACTTCATAGACTGTGAACAATATAAGTGGTTATGATTTAAATCCCTAAGCTTTGGGGTGGTTTGCTATGCAGCATTGTTGCTACAGTGTTAACTGATACATCATATAATACCTAGGGTTAAAGTGACAAGGAGAGAAACAGCATTGCTCATTACCAAGTCCACCGAAAGGAGAGATAGTGGAGGGCCTGCATGTGGTCAGAAGCCTTACTCCAGAGATGCAGTGCCAGAGCAAAGAAGAGAACACCAAATGCCTCTTTTCTCTACCATGTGATTTCTGCCAGTGTCTTCCACTGGTCCCAACCAACTAGAAGCCAGTTAGTTTCTAGTATGTCAAAGGTTTATAGTATGTCATCTGCAGGGAGCAGCAACCTGAGGGAAAAGAACAGCTCAAAGAAGAGCAGATACTAGACCTTGAGCAAGGCAAATAGGGACCATCAACACACTCAAAAGCTCTTGAGTATTTGGACACTAAATATTTCTTTCATATTTAAATTTCTTGAAATCCGTCTACCAACAGGCTTTGTTTCCCTAGAAAATGACCTAAAACTGCTGCCAGGATGTAAGGGAACAAAAACTGAATCTAAAAGAAGACTGTGTTTTAGGGCATTACAAAGAAATGGAAACTTAAATTGTAACACAAAATGGAAACCAGGAACCCTAGCGTCCAATTCTGTTCTGATAAAAAAAAAATTACCTGGCCAGGCACAGTGGCGCAAATCTGTAATCCTAGGGCTTTGTGGGAGGATTGCTTGAGGCCAGGGGTTTGAGACCAGCCTGAGCAAGAATGAAACCCTGTCTCTACAAAAACTACAAAAATCAGCTGGGCATGGTGGCACATGCCTGTAGTCCCAGCTACTTGAGAGGCTGAGGGAGGAGGATTGCTTGAGCCCAGGAGTCTGAGGTTGCTGTGAGTTATGATGATGCCATTATACTCTAGCATGGGCAACAGAGCGAGACCCTGTCTTAAAAAAAAAAAGGAATTATTTATTCCCACTTTGCACATAATTTGGAAAGATTTTTACTTGCCTCAAGCTTTCCAGTGTGCCTGGCCCTCATCCAATCAGTTGAAGGCTGAATAAAACAAAAAGGCTCATCCTCCCTTGAGACTCAGGAAACTTCTCCAGCCTGGCCACTTTGGACTGGAACATTGGTCTATTCCTGCCTTCAGACTCAAATTAAAACATTAACTCTTCCTGTATTTTTAGCATGCTGACTTTTGGTCTAAAACTTACACCACAGGCTCTCCAGGTTCTCAGGCCTTCAGATTCCAACCGAAACTAGACCATCAGCTTTTCTGGGTCTCCAGCTTGCTGACTGCAGATCTTGGGACTTCTCAGCCTTTATAAACACGTGAGTCAATCCTTATAATAAATCTCTCCCTCCCTCCCTCTCTTCCTCCCTCCCTCCGTCTCTCTCTCTTATCCCCCTATATGTATATATGCACACAAACATACACTCTCTCTATATATATTATACACACACATACTCTTTCTCTCTATATACATATACACACACATATATACACAGTCTCTCCCCCATGTGTACATACATGTGTGTATATAGATGTGTATGTATATGTATGTGTGTATGTATATATATATACACACACACATATTCTGTTTCTCTGGAAAACCCTGACTAATACACTCTGACTCTGACTCTCCTGCCTCCCTCTTATAAGGACCCTCATGACTACATTGGGCCCACTCAGATATTCCAAGATGATCTGCTCATTTTAGGACATAATCACACCTGTGAAGTCCCTTTACCATGAAAGATAACATATTCATGAGTTTTAGGGCCATGATTCTGTCTACCACAGGTTCTCATTGGCCCAAAGTGTACCATTTCTTCATCCCTGAACTTCCAGGGAACTTCATCCCTGAACATCTCTGTGGTTAGGGAGATGCAGTGCTCTGATTGGCTATTTCTGAGATGTGTGATCCTGTCTTTCTTGGAAAGGGAAGTAAGTAGCCCCAGCCATATCATGTGTACAGAAAGCAGAGGCAGTTTGGTTCGCCATGGGAATCTACATGGTATTTACAGATTAAGGGGAACTGAGTGCTGGGAAGACAACAATTAAAAGAATACCCTGCAATCTCCAGTCCCAAGGTCCCTCAAAGCTCTTAGGACGGTTGTATGAAAAAAAGCTCTGGCTTTGGAGACAACTAATCCTCTTTTAAATTGTAGTTTACCGTTTCAGAGTTGTTTAACCTTGGGTGAGTCACTAAATTTCTCTTAGCCTTAGATTCTTTAATTCTAAAATTAGGGATAAAAATATCTATCAACAACAGCTATTATGTTGACTAAAAAAAAAATCAAGTATATAAAATATCTAGAAAATGAATGGCCCATAGCTGTTATGCTAAGTTATAAATGTAAGCTCTCTTCTCCTTTTTATCTCTTTTCTATGATAATCTGTATCTAAAATCCCACAAAGTGGATTTATAGAATCCAGTTCCTAAAGTCTCTGTTGAACTGAGGTCATGATGATTTCCTACCTAACATGTAACATGACCATTTAGAGATAATGACTTTTAATAGATAAATTTGAAAAACCAAAATAAAAATGTAAGAAGCTCACACTTCAAATTTCCACCTGCCAAGACAGGATTTAAGGGAATGGTTGGCACTGGTGGCTCCTAGGGAATTTAGGATCAGATTATGAGAGGAAAATGAACATCAGAAGCTGGTAAAGAGATTTCAGGACAGCCTCAATGCAGGCTTCTCTGGGAGCAGGACACACATTGCTATGATCTCTTGAAGTCCCTTCCAATCCTACAGGGTCATTATTATCAAAGTCTGTTACTTAAGGCCTAGAAATAAATAGCATGGCACCCCTCCAAGAGGGCGGGTGAAGAAGTTAATAAGCATGAAAGTGTTCTGAAAACAGGTAAGGCTCTGCAAAGGTTAAGTATTATAATAACATTGGGGAAGAACTATCTTGAAATTTTTGCTATTTTTCATCAATGCTTCTGCATAATTGCAATTAAAACATCAGAAAGGAGAAAGAGTCAGTAGTGCAAAGAGGACTGGAGATGTTGATAGAAAATGTGGGAAAGGCAAGCATTGTGTAGTAAACTGTGTAGTAAACAGATGAAAGTTGGGACTGATTATTTAAACTTGGGCTTTCAAAGAGCTGGTAGAAGGAATTACTGAGTTGTGATTAACCATTTCTGGCAAGTCATCAAGAACAGGTAAAGGTCTATATGTCTTTAAATAAAATTCAAGCATACTATAGGCCTCATTTCCCTGATCTCATAGGAAATGGAGAATGCCTTGAAACTTGGAGGTGTTGCAACATTTGGAGACCACATGGTATAAGACAAGGAGCCCAAGCCTGAGAGTCAGGATCCTAGAGAATTTTGGCTCAAACACAGTGTGATCTTGGAAGAGAAACTTTGCTCTCTGAGTTTGTCTCCTTACCTGGGGAAGCCAAGTGGTTCAGACTAATGATCTGAAAAGGCCCTTCTAACACAAGCATCCTATAATCTTTAGAGGAAAACGGTCTATGAGGGACCACCTACTCATCCTTCATCACCGAAATTAAAGTGTTTTCTTGATAGCTTCATTACTTGCAATTCTTCTGCCAAACTCCCATAGCAATTGTGCCTCCTGCAAGGGGATAAAGTATATCTCACCTTGCATCAAAGCCATTTTAGCTTTTCTTATTTCTCAAAACTAGGTTTTCCTTCAGGACAGGGGCTCTGACTGATACACATTTGAACTCCAGACCCTAGCCCATGGCCCAGCACACGAAAGATGTTTAGTAAGCATTGTAGAAAATAGAGTGGAAATTTTCCTGTTTTCCCAGAATTGGCAACAAGGCCCCATACACCTTGTCAAAAAATGGGCACTAACTCTCCTTCAGATAATGTGAGTAGAAAACTGTGCAAAAAGAAGAGAAAGATGGGGGAAATAAATCATTACAGTCAAGAATTGGCCTAGTGGGGAGCTATGTGGAAGCTCTTCATGCCTTGAAAACAAGTGGCTGGGGCTGGGAGACGCAAGAAGAGGGAAGTGGAGGAGGGCAGAGAACTTTGAGTGGTTAAGCACATGGATTCGGGGGCAGATTTTCTGGGTTAGAATCCCATTTCCAGCAATTATTTAACCTCTCTGCAATGTAGTTCCCTTATCTGTGCAACAGAGGTAGCAACAGCACCTACTTCAAAAGGTGTAAAATTGAATTAGTTATTATTAATATACACAAAGTGATTAAAGTAAGGCCTTGGACACTGAAAGTAAACATATAATAGCAAACATTTATATTATATGTATATGAAGGTAGATTTTAAATAAATCAATAATTTTCTTAATAAGTAAAATTTTATTATAAAAAATAAAAATAATACAACTAAAATTCATCAGTGCTTCCCCAGTCTAAAAAATGTCATATGGATTTGAATCTTAGTTCAGTCATTTATTAACTTTGCCCTCATGTCCAGTGTATTTGCCAGAGGAACATTACTACCTATGGCTAATCACTGATCATCTCTGCTGGTGAACAGAGTGTGCATTTCAGAATTTACATATAGCGCAACAGCTGATGTTCATGGAAGAGACAGGGGAGAACAGTGGACTGGGGTTTGAAGAGAGACAAAACATGGATTCTGATTTTTGTTCTGCTGCTTGTCCTCCATGAAATTGCAGCCTCTGCTCCCTGGCGGGTGCGATGGCTCATGCCTGTAATGCTAGCACTCTGGGAGGCTGAGGCGGGAGGATTGCTTGAGGTCAAGAGGTCAAGACCAGCCTGAGCAAGAGAGAGACCCCATCTCAATAAAACGTATTAATAGAAAAATTAGCTGGATGTGGTGGTACACACCTGTATTCCCAGATTACTCAGGAAGCTGAGGCAGGAGGATCCTTTCAGCCCAGGAATTTGAGGTTGCAGTGAGCTACAATGATACCACTGCACTGATGCCTGGGCATCAGAGTTAGACTTTGTCTAAAAAAAAAACATGAGATGATGATAGCTCGCTTGTACTACAACAATGAAGATGAAAAGGAAAAAAATGAAACATGACCCCCATCTCTCCCCATATACAAAACTTAATTCAAGATGGATAAAAGACTTAAATGTAAGGCACGAAACCATAAAAATTCTAGAAGAAAATGTAGGAAAAACTCTTCTAGACATCAGCATAGGCAAAAAATTTATAACTAAGACACCAAAGTCAAATGTAGCAACAACAAAAATAAATAAATGAGACTTAATTAAATTAAGAAGCTTCTGCATAGCAAAGACAATATTCAACAACAGAATGAATAGACAACCTATAGACTGTGCACTGAACACAGAGCCTGGCCCATAGGAAATACCCAATAAGGGTTAGTATTTATTTTTATTACTATATTGAAAAGTAATGAAAAAGAAAGGACAGGAAACAAACTGTGGACCAAGGAAGAGAATGCTAATTAGTAGAAAATTTAGTGAGATGCTTCATTTAGGTTTCCTGCAGCACTGGTCTGATGGTTTGGCTCTGGATTTGGCACAAACTTAGAAGACTGTGGGGATAAGAGAGTCCTTTGTGGGTGGGTGGGAGTAAATGGAAAAGCCTCGTTGGAAGATGACCAAATTTGGCACAAGGATGAGAGAGGTGGGAGCAGCTGAGAAAGAAAGAGAGAAGGCGCACTCTGCAGAGCCACAGTCCCAAGTTCATGCCTGTGAGACTGTGCTGGGAGCCTCTCTGAAGGATTGTCAGGGTGTTTTTTTCTGTCCTCTTTCTGTGTGTTGCTAGAAATGCGAGGCTTGCAAATTTTTAAAAGACCATTCATTGCTATTAATATTTGCTCAAGAGCCTTGGGAAGCATAAAAACACTAATAATGAAAATCACTACCACAATATAGTCATGAAAAGTGCTCCCAGGACGCTGGGCTGAAGCTCCTTGAGGTCTGCTCTGGTTGGGCTCCGTGGTGATGTGCAACACAGGACACAAGTCACGACATTGCTGGCCTCCACAGTTGATGCAGAACCAGCAGCAAGGGGCATCTGGGATTTGGATGCCCCTGCAGGGCTCAGGCACGACTCTGCCCCAAATGATCCTACTTCCATTCAGTTCCCCTACCATTTACTGAGTGCACACAGTGGCCCATTGTGCCCCTGGCTTCCATGTACATTGAACATCATTCTACTTTGCAGATAAAGCTCCAGGAAGTTATGAACCTGCCCAAGGACACTTACTGTGTAAATACAGATCTAGGACTAGAGCCTAGAACTCCAGTCCAAATTCAGTTCTGATTCTTGGTTGCTAATGAGTGGAGGATGCTGTGGGGAGGGTGGGATGGGCATGGGGCAGCAGGGCAAGTCCAGCCTGAGGTCAGGCCAGGTCTTTCACAGTGGAATGACCTGCAGAGACCTTCCTTTTGCCCATTTGAAAGGATCCCACTGGTTTTATTCTGGAAAGAGTTGCCCATTTTCTTTAAGAGTTTCAGAAGTCAATTTCCTCCACTTGTTTTTGCCTCAGTTTTATCTTCCAGAAAAATAGTTTACAATCTCACTGGGATTGTAAAGAACAGAGAAGGCATCAGAAAATGCCAGGAAAACCATTAGAGAACATTATGATGTTAAAATGGGGCAATATATATGAAAATGCTTTGGTAAACTGAAACTTCTTACCCCCCTCAATTTATTATTATTACCAGCTTAGCACATGGAGTTCTAAAATTACAGCATGCATTAGAATCACCTAGAAGGACTGTTAAACTATAGATACAGATTTCTGAACCCTGGACAGCAATCTCCCTGAGTTAGGTGGGTCTGGGGTAAGGCCTAATGATTTCCATTTTTCCAATTAGAATTTAATGTTAGTATGAGACTACACTTTGAGGACAACTGTCCCAGAAGAAAGGTGCCTTGCTCATGCTTGAATTACAATCTCTCCCTCCTTTTGAACCCTCACTTTGAAATATATTTAAGCCCTGAGTAGGATTCTATAGGAGAAAGCCCTTAAGGTCATTGCTTGGCACACAAGTTTTCCTCATCTCTGGGGATGGTTCTCAATTATGCAGTGCTGAGTTCCCACTGGACCTATTCTGTGCTGTGTAACTGTTATTTCTGGCCATAGCTGATTGACCTATAGGTGGATTACTGATCCATGCAGGGGAAATCTCCCAAGAATATAAAACTGGGACCTCTTCCACTGAAAACCCTCCAAGTCTTTCTCACAGTTCTCAAGATAAAGAGCAAAATATTTCATGTGTGTAATTGTAAACAAAATCTTTACTGTGTGCTGTTACAGCCCCAACATATTATCAGTGTTTCATTTAATTAAGAATTATTTCTTGTTTAGTTTCCAATCCAGAGAAGTTGGCAGAAAAATGGTCTGGTCCATGCAGTCACTCAGGGACTAGGCACATTCAATGTGAGGCTCCTCCACCCCTTAGGTTTTTGTGAGTGGCTAATAGACAAGGTAAGCACCAGTGCAGTTTCAGTGGGAGGTTTCATGGGCCAGGCCTGCAGATGATGTTTATCAATTCCCACCCACATTCAATTAACCAGAATGTTAACAGGACCAAGAGGAAAAGGGAGGGGCTTGGTGGAACAGAAACATTTCTGTTATATGTGGCTTTTAAGGCCTTCTGAGATCTAGCCCCTACCTATTACTGCAGGACTCCATTCCATTCCCACGGCAAGGAATATGCTTTTCCTTCATGTGAAATATTCTTTATTCCACTCTTGCCTTGTAAACTTCTAGCTATCCTTCCAATTACAACACCCTATTGTGACTTCTAATTATAACTAGGAAGGTAACTGGGAACTGGTTTTACTATATTTTAATAGAATCATTTGCCTCTCCTTGAATTTCAAGTAGCTGTAACTACATTTATATATGTGTGATTACTTCATTAATTCTACAGTCTTTACTCATTCTACATTTCTCATGAGGCTGTAAATCTTATGAAGGTAGGGACTTTTCAGTTATGTTCCTTGGATCCCTACTGCCCAGCACAGTGTTTAACAAATAGTAAGTAATTGATCAATATTTGTTTAATGAAGAAAAGGAAGCAGTAAAGGAAGGAGGGAAGGATGGACAATTAATAGAGCTGTTTTTTGTTCATGGTGACATTCCATAGAGAAGTTCCTAGTTCTCATGTTGTTGAGATTCCTTCCTTTTGTGATTCTTGTATAGTCAACTCTTCCTTCAATTCTTTGAGATCCCCCAAAATCTTTCTAATAAATTCCCCATTGAAGCTTAAATTAAACAAAGCCAGGTTATGTGGCTTACTAACAAAATAATTCCAAGTCAGTGTTTCATAAATTGTAGTACATATGAATACCTGGAGATCTGGCTAAGACACAGATTTTAGTTCAGTAGGTCTTAGAGGTGCAGTGGGGTCTTGTATTTCTAACAAGCTCCCAGGAGTTCTTGATGCTGTTCCTTCATGGGCCACATTCTGAGGAACAAGATCTGGCTTATATACCGTAATCCAGCAGAATGATCATTCAAAGAATTTGTTCTGTATTACCATTGCCACTTGGTCGATGGTGGAAGGAGTGAATTCTCTTCCCTGCCATGTTGCTACACTAGAAGCTGATTCACTCCATTTGATTTCAAGTCTTCATCCTCCAGCTACTCTCATGGCACCTGAAGCATCTATGCTGATTGTTGGGTTTGATTTCCTGCTTCTTGACCTAGTGCTAATGTTAAATTTTACATCACCTGGCCAGTTCACTGGACTGTGTGACTATTTACTGCCAGTATGTAATTTCCCAAGACAATACATTAACTATCAAAATGCCAAGTCTGGCAGACACAGCCTATTTTCTATAAATGGCATTTTCACCGCCATTACTTTAAAAGGCAGAGTAGCTATCATCTCTTGGGAACTAACTGGCTTGTTGTTTTGGAAAATATCAACTCTGCTCAAGATTCTGCACAATCTACAGAACCACTAAAACCTCTTTCTGAAAAAATAATTACAATGCTTTACTTTTGGATAGTTCTTCATCCCTTATAAAACCTATTGATGTATGCCATTTTATTCTACTGTCACATTCTTAATATTAGCTCTTGGTCATCTATGTGAATGGTACCTCGTAGGACTGTGCATTGTATCATAAGTATGCAGAGTTGCCTTGCAGCACCGGGACAATAGATTTATATATGAGCCTTGTGTACAGATGGTTATTTTGTGAGAAGCTCTATGAACAAAGCGGCAGTGTGCGAGCCCCATCTCACAGTATGTAACACAAAGGGACAAACATGTCTTTACCTCCTGTAACAGAATATAGACAGCAGGTGATTCTAAGGAGAGGAAGCATCCTCCCCCTGGGAAGGCATATCAGATGAAAATGAGAGTGTGTTAGTGTGTAAAACTATCTTCCAAAATGATTTGACTAGTTGATGATTTTAAGTAACTTTGATGGAAAGTGAGATATTATTTTTATCCATGTATTAAAGAAAGCTTGAACCTTGTCATATCATGTCAAGTCAGTCCAAGTGCTCTTGGGTATGGCAATGACAGATTTCAGAAAAATGCCTAGGGGTGCAGAGTTGTTCAGGAGCACATGGGAGCCTTCCCCAGAAGGCTTGAGCAAAAGAGGCAAGAACTCAGGGAATCTGAATGTCACTGCTATTTCCCCTTTTTGCACCCAAAGACTAGTAAGCACTGGGAAACCAGAAGGTATGGCCAAGATTTTGAAGAAATGTGAGTAGTGTTAATATAAGCTGATTATTAATTTTAGGAAAAATGTAGACATCATCACCTCATGACTATGGTCCATGTTTCGATGACAACATGTCAAGCTCCACACTGATATACTGTTAGATATTTCCTCATAGGAACCCTTCAAATTGAATATTGTTATCTGCAACTTAAAGATGGGGAAACAGAGACTTAGAAAGATAAGCAACTTGCCCAGGGTTATTACACAGGTAGTATTCAAACTCAGCCTGATCGACTTGGCTCCAAAGCCTGTTCATATCTATTCTGCTTCAGCAATCTTTGTACCTGCTGTGTGGACCATACTCCCCATGATATTGGCACCACAGACTGGGTTAAAGAGAATAAAGAGCTCATTGCTCCATTATTAGCTCCACTGCTTATTCATGCTGAAATCATCCAGAACCTACTTTGCTTTCTGGTTCACTGTATGTATGCACAGTGTTTTCAAAATATTCCAATAAGAAGTTCAAAATTGGATCTATTTCATCAGGTTTCTCTTGGTCTGTGGAGAAATCTGAGTCAACTCTGGCCTACTGAAGTGAGCTAAAGGGGCTCCAGTATCACTCCTTTAACTCCTATATCAGGTGACCAAGTTTTTGCATCTGAATCAGAATCTGAGATTATTATAAGGAAGAAGAAAACTCCTGCCCTGACCTTCTACATAAGAACATAGATTCCACCCATGTAAACATGCACTTTTGCCAGGAGCCTTCTACCCTTCACATCTGAGAGGGACAGAAATATGCTGTATCTTTTTAAATGAAACTAAAATTTCTGTTTCCTTTTAACCTCTTGGTCCCTGCTTTGTCTCATTCCCATGAGTCACTAATCCCCCCACAAGAGATGAAAAGCATATGCGAAATAATCATAAAAGTTAAATATTTAAAAATGCATTACCAAGCACTTACCAAATGCCAGGGAAAAATAGGTTCAGCTATAAAACATTCCCAGTGAGAAAAAATTATGTGGGAGAAATAGAAAGTATGGGGATATGGTTGGAAATCTTGTTGGAGGGAACTTCTGGGCTATATCATCAAAAGAACAAAAAACAAGGGAAAAGAGGTGCAAATTGTGGTTACTTTAGTGTCTTCCTTTCACTTCTGGTCAACTTGTCAACACAGTTCAGGAGAATATGTTTCTGCATCAAGGGATCTGAATAATGGTTTTAGTGTCCCAAAGAGCTAGATAGCTGTGAAATATTTGAAATATTCTAGTTGTGCATATCTAACCACAGGATGGGATTTTTTTTTTTTTTTTTTTGCATTCTTCCACTCAGCAGCTGAAAATCTTCTAGGACTGGAGCCCTTAGCCACACTCCACTTGAGTGCCAATTTCCAGTGTCTTAAAATAAATCTTTCAATGAATACTAATGTTCTCATAAGAAACCACCCTGAGGCCAGCAAAACCCTGACAAGAAGAATTTGCTTTGAAATGTGCCAAACATTCAGGATTTTATTTATTGTGGGAGTTGCTGAGACTATTGACAAATCCCAAAAGATACTGTGTGGAAAGGTTTTAAAAAAACGGTTATATCTCACCATCTAGAGTTCTCCAGAGGAACTCAAATGCAGAGCCTGAACGAATCGGCTCACATTATCTTTGAAGGAAAAAACTGCCAGGTTGCAGATGAGGTTACCAAGTGCTTTGCCTGACCCAGCCCTTAGTGAAATCTTGTCTATAGAATCAGCAGGGGCATCACTCTCTTCACCCCTGATGGACCCAGGAGAAAAGCATGTCAGGAGGGTGATGACAGTGGGAAACTGCCTCCTGGAAACTGGATATCCTGAAGATAAGGGACTCTGGTGTCTCATTGGTACAGTGGGATTCTTGAACCATTTTAATGGCTTCAGGATGATAAAAGAGGGAAAGCACTAGTCTGGAAGTATGTGGACCCAATCTCTAATCCCAGCTCTCTATGAATCAACCCTGTGACTTTGGGCAAGTCACTTTTTCTCTCTCTGGGCCTTAGTTTTATCTTTTATAAAATCAGTAAAAAAATTCCAATTTGTCCAGTGTGATAACCCCTAAATACATGTGAATTAAATTACACCAAATTAAAATTTACTTTCTCAGTCACACTAGTTAAATTCCAATGTCATGTGTGACTAGTTGCTACCATATTAATGGCACAGATTATAAATCATTTCCATCATAACAGAAAATTCTATTCAATAATGCTGATAGAGATGATGTGTTCTGGTCTTTTCTAACACAGAAATTCTGAATTCATGCCCACACACCATCTGTATCAGCCAGGATTATAAGGCTTGGACTCTTGGCCCTAGAACAGTAGCCTTTGTCTGCTAAACAAGATAACGAGGGTGGCATTTGTAACAGAGTGGGGAGACGGCTGGCTGGGATCAGCATTCACCCACAAGCAGATGCAGCAAAGAACACAATGGAAAACCCCACTAAAGAGGAATGAGGGAGAGAGCTGGCTGGCCAGATGGCGCTCCTAGATTCCCATTCCCAAACCTCCCACTTGATCAGAACTCTGAAAGGGACAGAGATAGCAGACCCAGAGAATAAGGTCTTTTATTATTTACTTATCCATAACCAGTCAACTCAGGATAATTCAGAATTTAGAACCTAGTTAATAGCTTAAGAACTGAACTACAAAAACAACCGAACGCCAGAGATGTTAATATTATGGATTTACTTTTCCAGCAAGCCTATGTGGAAGATGTAACTCATAATTATGATCTCCCTGTGCCTGAGAACATAAAAGTCATAGAACCAAATCAAGATACCCTATTTGCTTAGCTCCTATTCTCTCCTTAGACACAACTGAGTTTTGGTTGCTATTGTGGTTGTTGAGTTTTTAATTTTTAAGTCGAGGGGAATTCTGAGCAAAGAAGAGGGGCATTGTTGGAAGGATATGGGGATCCAGTCCAAATGGAAATAAATCCTGCACATTATTCTTTCTAATGAGTTGCAACAAAATCTACAGCTGACTGTCATTTAATCATAGCCTCAGGGCCTAGACAGCTGTGCCAATGGAAAACCTACAGCAGCACTTCTCTGCCCAAAGCTTACATTCTCTACTCAAACTATGTCAGCCCTTTCTCTAATAAAACACATCTGATGACAAACATTTACCTAGCACTAGTTGTGCAATTGACATTCTTCTGAATGCTTTAGGTATATTTGCTCATTTAATCAATGCTAAGTAAACTTATAAGTAGGTAATGTTATTGTTCCCATTTTATAGTATGAAACTGAGGCACAAAGAGTTTAAATGATTTGCACAAGATCACATAGCTAGGAAACGATAGGAAGGAATTCTGTACTTAGGAACTCTACTTTTAGAATCTCTGTGTTTCACCATGATTCTATACAGCCTTTCTAAATGAATTAGGTTTTTACCTGAAAGCCAGCTTGTAAAGGGCAGAATTTATGTAAAAAATACAGTTTCAAGGTCAACACACAATGGAAAAGGAGACAGAAAGAACACAGTGGCTGCAACAAGAGCTGGCCCTTGAGTTCAGTTGGCCCTGTTGAATCCAAATTGTGACCATAACCGTCATGCAAATCAAAACCTAAAACACATTCTTATGACTACGGCCCTTGCTAAGACAATATTAACTAACTAGACTTTTTCTTTTTTTCCCTTACTCTGAAAGTACAACCAACAATGAAATAGTAAGAAGGAAGAACATTATAAGGAGAATGAGGGCATAAAACAGAGATATAGATAAGCGAGAAGTTGTGAGTATGAGTATGATTCATGTGGAAGGAAGCCCATTTTAGAATGGGTAGGAACTTATGATGTCTGTCATTGTTTAGGAGGGTACAAGAAGTACATCAAGGGACAAGTCTCTTCTTCCAAGGCATGATGCCTGTAATTCAGGGAGCTGCCATCTCATGGTTAGTAAATTTGCTAAGACAGCAGTCAGTGCTAGACTCTCTCAAAGACTGATACCAGAGAAAGTCAAGAGGTCAATGCACAGTCACGGGCCAGCTATGATTTTGTCAATGAAATAACCCTCTCCGATGAAACAGTCATACGAGAGAATTTAATGCTTTTGCTAAGACATTGAGGGCTTTGATAACTAGGAACCTAAAAAAAATAGTTTATCTGAGGACTATGTGGCAGCTTCTTTTGTACTCACTTTGTACTGATTGCTACTTTATCTTCAGCAGAAAACATTCTGTATTTGTTTCCTAGAAACAGAGACCTGCTCCAGGAAGGTTTTACTGCCATGGCTAGTCCTTCCATCGCCAGTATCCCCATTTTCAACACACATGTGCATGCACACACATACACCCTTCCATCTGACTTCTAGCAGCAAGGTCATAAGCCTTAAGCATTCCACTTTCCAGGTCTCTACTGTTTCTGTTCATGTCCTTTTGTACACTTACTGCTCTCTTCCATTCCCTAAATGATGAGCTCTTCTCTAGATGCAGAATATACACATTTTAGATCCAGCCATTACTATGTCTGTATCTGGTTTTGGCCACTTGCTAGCTTTGTTAATATAGAAAATGGAAAATTTTCTTAACCCCTGTGAGCCTTATTTTCCTTATCTGTAAAGTAAAACTGGTGGCTCCTACGTCACAGAGTTATTAAGTGCAGATAAAATGTCTGGCATATAATAAATGTTTAAATGATCAGTTTCTTTTAACTATTTCTTCCTGTCTTAGGTCCAGAGGCTAGACAATGTTAGATATTAATAAGTGCTTATTAAATGTGTGTATGAAGGAAAGAACGATTGAATGAGAATGAGTTTTCCATGGATAACAATGGTTCTGAGTTTGACACAGTAAAAACACCCTGCTAAACCCTAGTTAAGTAGATCTGGTCTTTTACTTTCCTAAGTCCTTATCCTCAGCTTCCTACAAAGTATACACCCCAATCTCTTTTGTTCATGTCATTAAAATGACATGTCTGACTACAGAGATATGTGCAGTCAAATGAAGCTATGAGCTGTGTAGCCCTAAAAGATAGGAAAATGATGAAAATAATTCAGAATAGAACCAAACAGTTCAGAATCATGGTCTTAATATTTTGTATTAATTATGTGCTTGATATTTTAAGAGTTTATAATGTTTAAAACAATTTTGCCTTTGAGAGTAACATACCAGCTTTATGATTCCAATGTGAAATGTGTAAATGAGTAATTTATTTAGACATATTACTTGAAGCTGAACTCTTACTATGTGTATAATCAATATGGAACCATTTAACATAAAGTAAAAAATTTCATTTTCATAAGATTAATTTATATATTCGAAGGAATGATTTCAATGCTCTAAATATTTTTTGCTTGTCAGTTATTTGAAATTCTTAAAAATGAAATTTAATATATGAAATTAATAAGTTGAGCTTAAAATATTTAAGGGTTTTATATTTAAAACTTTATATAAGGAAGAACATTAATTGAAGTCCCTTTAAAACTGAGAGACATATATTTGCTAAATTTTGTAAGTACAATAAAAGATTTGTAATTTTTTCTTACCTCTTACTTTTCTTCTTAAAAGTAAGAAAAAATTAGATTGTTGAATTAATTTTAATAAATTAAACATTAACATTAAAAATTAAATAACGTCTGGATTATCTTTTCTGCTAATTAGTATCTTACTAAGGAATGCCAAATCTTATCTTATCAGTTCACTATACCTGGTTTTTTCATCTTCTTCTTGCTGAATCTCCCAGAATGGATTAAGGATTTGGATAGCAGCCACTAGACGGGCCGGACCATGGGGCTGTAAACCATCACAGAAATACATCAAAAAATAACCTAGGTTAGCTTGCGTTTTCAAATCTACCAATAATGGGCAAAAAGTGTAAGTGTAGCCTCCTCCTCATCATAGAGAGACTAAAGGAGGCTGGGGGTGGGGAATAAGAAAGCAGGAGAAAAGGAAAAGAATAACACAAAACTACAGCAGCAGGAAAATAAAACAAAACAAAAGCCACTAACCCTGTACTGAAGTCAGCCAGTTGGATAAGATTAGCAGAAACCAGTGCATGACTAGGAGTGTTATTCCGGCATGACCAGAAGAGGACCGATCCTAAGGACTAAGTATCAAGCCATTTCATATGCATTGCAAAAAAAAAAAAAAAGAGAGAGAGAGAGACAGAAAGAAAGAAAAGAAAACTGGAGTGAGAAAAGGAACTACACAAAAACAGCAAGCATTTACATAAACATATTTTGAAAGATATTTTGTACCTTTATGTATACAAACTATTTCTGTCTATAGTGAGTGAAAATGACCATCTATAATCAGCTATGACTACCAAAATGTAGTCACATGAAAGGTAATTCCAAATAACTTACATTGTATTAGATTAGCACATGTAATAAATGTCTTATTTTGAATACAGAGAATGAGGTATATACTTTATTAATGAACAGTTAGCTCCTTACTAATAAATATTAAACTAACAATTAAGAACATTGGTTTGAATGGTGTGCTGACTTATGGCCAGTTGGGGTGCCCACATGGGATGAGAGACTTAGGGTAGCTGTAATTCTAGATACTTAAACTATACTTAGGCCAAATTTCCATAAAGCCTTACAGAGCACTAGCAGTTTTCAATGGGCATTCTTACTCAAATGGTATGCTTTGACTTATAAGTCTAACAGAAAGTGTTTAAATGTGTATAGAAGAAAAAATGTGAAAATAGAAAACCAAGAATTGGAGAATAGAATAGGCATTCTGATATTAATAGATTATTTCAAGCTAATTCCACCAAAATAAGATTGCTATAGAGAGAAACAATTTTAAAAACCAAGCAAGAGTAAGTCAGACCACCCATTGATGCCAAAAGATATATGATTCTACAAAGGCTGATGTTAGAAGTAATGTAGCTCCTGGATCTCTGGGAGGTAGACCAGGTTTACCTCAGGTAGACCAGATTAGGTGGGGCTGGCCTTTCTCCTTTAAAAAGTGCCAATCAACATGATCCAGCAATGAGAAAAAACAAACTACTAACATACCAACAACATGGAGGAATCACAATATGTTGAGCTAAAGAAGCCTGATCCAAGAGTAAACTCCATGTTTCTATTTGAAAGAGGTTCAAAAACAGGTGGTGTTAGCAATTGTAAGAGTGCCTCAGGACAGACTTAGATGTGGTATCAAGGAACTTTTTGTAGTGATGGAAATATTATATATCATCATCTGAATGGCAGTTACATGTATATATTTGTCATAATTCATTGAGCCTGAGAGTTTTTTAATTTCACTGTATTTAAATTATATTTTATTGAAGTATTTTAGCATAAGCAGACACACATACACACAAATTAGTTACTATTACATACACACCACAGTGACTAAATTGAAAAACATGGAACCTACCTGGTATTGGCAAGAATGTGAAGCAGCTGCCTAAACCAGTGTCTAGCTCATCCACTGCTGTTGAAAATATAAACTTGTACAACAACATTGGGAAAAATGCTTGGCAGTTTCTACTAAAAATAAACACACCCCTATGTTTTGGCTCAGAAAATCCACTGGTAGGTATATATTCCCAACAGAAATGTTCGAATGAGTGCACCAAGGATTGGTATATATTTTTTGCATATTTTTGCAATAATTCCCAATTGGAAACTGTCAAAACATTCATCAGAAGTAGACTAAATAAAGAAATTGTATACCAGAAATACAATGGAAAGCTACTAATTTTATGCAACAATATGAGTGGATCTCATTAATATAAAGTAGAGCATGCAAATATTTTCTCCCATTCTGAAGGTTGTCTGTTTGCACTCTTGGTAGTTTCCTTGGGTGTGCAGAAGCTGTTACACATCCCATAAAGCACTGATAACTAGAATCTATACAGAACTGTGGAAAATCAACAATAAAAAATCAAACAACCTTATTAAAAAGTGGGCAAACGACATTAACAGAAACTTTTCAAAAGAAGATAGACTAATGGCCAAGAAACATATGAAAAAATGCTCAACATCTCTAATCATCAGGGAAATGCAAATCAAAACCACAATGAGATATCACTTACTTCCAGTGAGACAGCTTTTATCAAAAAGTCCCAAAACAATAAATGTTGGCATGGATGCAGAGAGATAGGAACTCTCATACACTGCTGGTGGGACTGCAAACTAGTAAAACCACTGTGGAGAGTAATATGGAGATACCTCAAAGAGCTATAAGTAGAACCAGCATTTGATCTAGGAATCCCATTACTGGGCATCAACCCAAAGGAACAAAATACATTCTATAAAAAAGACATCTGCACTAGAACGTTTATAACAGCACAGTTCACAATTGCAAAGATGTGGAAACAACCCAAGTGCCCATCAATACGTGAGTGGATTAATAAAATGTGGTATATGTATACCATGGAGTACTACTCAGCCACAAAAAACAAGGGTGATCTAGCACCTCTTGTATTGTTCTGGATAGAGCTGGAGCCCATTCTACTAAGTGAAGTATCACAAGAGTGAAAAATCAAGCACCACATGTACTCGCCATCAAATTGGTATTAACTGATCAACACTTAAGTGCCCATATAGTAATAACATTCATCGGGTGCTGGGCAGATGGGAGAGTGGAGGAGGGGATGAGTACATACACACCTAATGGGTGTAGTACTCACCATCTGGGGGATGGACATGCCTGAAGCTCTGACTCGTGTGGGGCAAAGGAAATATATCTAACCTAAACATCTGTACCCCTATAATATGCTGAAATAAAATTTTTTTAAATAAAAAAATAAAATAAAACATTTTTATACCTAAAAAAATAACAAAATCCATCTTCATAGATAATAAAAGACACTCTGTGCTGAGAAGCATCATTTTGATGAGGAAATAGCCCTTAAAAATAATTTGATGGTCAAGGTTACTCAAAGAAACAATAAGAACAAGAGTCTTAGAGAACCCATGGTGTGTTATGTCAGGTGGGTCTGCTGATTATTCTAGTTCTTCAGGACAATTTCTGGGGTACTTAGTGATTCTGGCTTCTCTGTGATCAACTGCCTGGAGGAATTATATAGAGCTGGCAGACCAAGGTGTAGGAGAAGATGAGATAGTAAACATGGACCATGGATATGCCTTTCTTGCAACTAGTGCCAGACCAGCCTGTTGTTTCCTGGGTGGATAAATGGGCCCCGAATGGGACGGTGAATGGGAAATTTCTTCATTGACAAGAAAATGTAGAAACTTGAGATTGCTGTGGGTTAGTTCAAAAGCCAATGTGAGTTTAGTGATTGACTTTTGCATGGGTGGGGAGATAGATAGAGATGGTTCAATATCAGAATTCAACCTCGGTATGTAATAAATGTAAAATTCACTAGACATTTGCAGAAGAAATAGAATGACTCGTGTAGAGAAATTGATATGATTGAGAATAGGGAACTCGATCTATTTTGTCTTCCACACTACTTAAATATATTTCTTAATACATGGTTAAAATAGTGTTGAATTAACATTCTTTTGTAGAAAAGCCATCTAAACTATTACAGAGGCTAGGTGAAGTTTTAGCATTAGCTGCAACAAATCAAGGGTGTTAAATCATGTATTTCCTGATTCTTTGTTGTTACTTCTTGCCTCCATTCTGCTCACAAAACCAAGTTGGAGCACTTCAGGGAAGCAGTGTCTCCCTTACTTGAGTGAGTTCTTCTCATATTCTTCCTTTCAACTCCTGTAAATCTGTCAGGTATGTACCCATTTGTTTTGGTCCTATCTTTAGAGAGAAATCAGACTGAGCCTTTAATGACTCTTCAAGGTAAAGTTATCATTATTCTGAACCATGTATAAACAGGATGTAAAAGCACTTGCAGAATAAGAGCAACAGAATCAGAAAGATTCTAGCATGCATCATGATCATGATGCATGATCACAAAAAAGGGGAGCAGAGGGTACTGCGGGGAGGTGCTGGTAGGCTGGTATTCTACGGGATTTGAAGGCTAATTCAGGGTATGCTTTAACCACACCAGTATCAGAATTCAATTTCTGCAGAGTTTAAGCTAAGCAACAAAAGGAAATTGCTTAAAAGAAAGCGTGATTATAGAGGATTAAGGGAATAAAACAAATGGCATGTACGACTAAATATTCAGAGAAGGTTCAGCCAACTCATTTTGCAGAATTTTCAAAGTAAAATATCTTCAAGAATGATGAAGCCTAATCCTTTAATTTCATGGTTGAGGAGAGATAAGTCTTGTACAGGGACAGTGGCAGTGCCAAGACTAGAATGCTGGTAACCAGCTTCCTGGACCAATTTCCATTCCATTGCACTAGGGACATTTGGATGCTGATTCTTATTTGTAGGAGTTAAGAATGAACACAAAGACTGGCTAGTCAGCTGGCCCATAGAAGTCCCTACTGTTTGTTTGCCTTCCAGGAGTCGTCACCCATCTCCCTCAGAAATGGAGAGATCTCTTCAAATTAAACTTTATTGACAAAAACAGGTGATTTTCCACAGTTTGCTGATTTGACTCATTTAGAATATTGCATTAAAATAGTACTTCTCTTGATGACAGAGTTTTGGCATGCTCTTAAGTTTTGTACCAGAGGCAAATGTCTCACTTACCTCATCCTACTTCCAACTCCAGTCTTACCACTTCTTGGTTAGAAGAAAGAGGTAATGAGCCTCTAGAGAAGAATATTCTATCTTGCATCAGGTAAGGTACAGGAACTTAACTAGTCACAGAAAATCGAAGTCACCCTCTTCATGTTTTCCTTGGCATATTTCCTGCATAATTTGTGATTATTTCATTCCCTATGTTTAATTCTTAAGAATCCCTAATGATTACATACTGGGCATGAAAATATCACCCATATCACCCATCTACTTAAGCTTCATCGGCCTGAAGCTTTCAAAACAGTTAGAATAAAAACCAACACATTTTAAGGAGCCACAGGAGGAAGAGTGGGCCTGGCCAGAAAGGAAAGATGAAAGGAGGGTTTACTTTAAGCTACAATGGAAAGATCCAGCTGCCACATCTTTTTCAAGAAATTCAGTTAAATATTTTGCAGAAGTATCATGATATAGAGGAACATTGCAAGGGAGAAATTGTGAAGAAAAGAGAGAATGCTTTAGAATCAGACAGATACGAATCTTATACTGCCTTGCCCTACAACAGTTTAACTATTATGATCATTGTAGCATCTAATGATAACAATTTATTTATTGAACAAATGTTTACTGGGTACCTACTAGGTGCTAGGCACAAATACAAAAACATAGGAACCACCAGAGGAAAGCAATAGATTGTCGCCTTCATGGGGATTGCATTATAGTAGGGAAACACATAATAAAAAAACAGACATAATAAATAAACCAATAATATAATGGGCTAGAAGGTGATAAATACTATGAAAAAAAGTGTACGGTAGGGTAAAGGGGATCAGCAGTGCTGGGTGGAGGGGCAGGTTGTAATTTTAAGTAGAGCTATCAGGGCAGGCTTTATTGAGAAGGTGCCATTCGCGCAAAGATGCAAAGAAGGTGAAGATAGTGTTCATGTAGGTATCTGGAGGAAGGGGCTTCCCACAGAAGGAGTAGTCAGGACAAATGCCATACTGCAGGGGTGTCCCTGGCAGAATGAAATGAGAGCCCTGGGGCAGAGGGACTAGGAGGAGATGAGGCGGGAGAGGCAGAAGGAATTAGGTCACAGGAGCCCTTGGAGACTGCTGCGCAGACTTGCGTTTGCTCTGTGGGCAATGGAGATCCGTTGCCGAATTACAAGCATAAGAATTACCCAACCTGACTTATGTTTCAGAGAAGTCACACTGACTGCTACTTTGAGAACTACAAATGCAGGAATGGAAGCAGGCAAACCTGTTTAGGGGGCTCTTGCCATAATCTAAGCAAGAGACAATTGGAGCTCATACCAGCTGGTAGCGGTAGAAATTGGAAGAAGTAATCAGATTCCAGATATATTTAGCTGTATAGCCAATAGAATGTCCTAATGGATTGGATATAGGATATGAGAGAAAGAATAAAGTTGACATTGATTTCAAGATTTTGTTCAAGCAACTGAACGGAAGAAATTACAACCAACTGAAATGGGGCAGTCTGTGAGAGACGTAAGTTTGATAGGGAAGATAAAGAGTTCAGTTTTGGTCTTATTAAATTTGAAGTGTCAATCACATAACCAAGTGGAAATGTTAAGTAGGAAGTTGGATATACAATTGCATAATAATAACAATATCAATAATAAAAGAATTTCTAGAAGTGCCAAGCAAGTAGCTAAGTAATTTACATGCTCATATATTGTTTTATTATCCCTACTTTACAGATAAGGTTCAGAGAAGTTAAGTAACTTGGCCTGATCAGGGGTTGGGCCTGATCCAACCACTGCCTGTTTTTTTAAGTAAAGTTATTGGAACACAGCCACACTAGTTTGTTTACAACTACTGTCTACAGTTGCTTTCATGATACAATGGTAGAGTTGAGTAATTGTAAAAGTGACCTTATGGCTCACAAAGCCAAAATATTTATTATCAACCCTTAACAGAAGAGTTTGCCAATTCCCACTCTAGTTGATTCAGTGGTAGACTCTGTATTCCAACCCAGCCAGACTGACCTGAGAACACACACAGCCTAGCCACTATGCTCTACTTTCTCCCAATGATATGCAAACCTAATGTTCTAATTTTTAGTATAAAACTGAACATTATTTTTATTTTTCTAGAAGTCACTGGACTCACATTTTTGCTGTAAGTCCCAAGCCCTTTTTATACTCGGGGTAAAATAAACACATTTGCTGTGAATAATGGTTAGGGACCCAGACCTAGGGGAAGTAAGCATTTCTAGATATCTCATGTATTCTTTCTTGGAATAAAAGGAGCATGGTGAAGGCTTGGGCATAGAAGGGGGAAAGGGTGTATTGGTGGAAAACAGGTGGCAATTGGAGGGCATGGAAACTCGAGGCCCTGTCTCAAGAGGGAGCTTGGCAATGTGAAAAGTGCTAAGGTATATAGACAGGGAAAGAGCTGATGCAAAGAGCACTGTTTTCCTGACTAGGAGTATAAGGGAGTTTCACCAACTCTGAGCCTGGCATTAGAGTAAAATTTGCTATCCGTCCATTCTATACCTAGAGACCCCACAGCCTGTTCTTTAGTCATAATGAAAATAAGCCAATGTCTAGACCATACTTTGTATCATTGAAGGCCATAGTTTTGGGCTACTCTTTGAAGGCCTCTTCCCTGACACATGTCAGGACATTTGAAAACATGAAAGAAGCCCCAAGGACATGGGGAGGGCTATGGTTGTGGAGATAGTAGCTCCTGAAGTTTGGACTTGAATTGAGCAGGCTTAAAGCACTGAAAATTGATGTTGGCGTTGGAAACTTTCCATATAAGAGGAATAAATGAAATGAATGAAATCATTTAAATAAAGTGCTCATTAGGGTACCTGGTAGGTGCTCAATAAATGGTATAGTGATAATGATTATAACAGGGAAAATAATAGTAAGTAGGGACTGCTCCCTGGTCAGTGGGGAGGGAGATGAGATTCATAGGCTCTGGATTTCAGAGAAGCTCTGAGATGCTTTAACTGATAGATAAGAGACATTTGTGGCTATCACACTTGGGAATGCCAAGGCATCTGCTAAAGAGATTGAAATTAATTTGTTGGCTTTCACCCCTAAGGCAGATAAACACTGCCCATGTTTACTCTACCCATTTGCTCAGCAAACCCTTTGATCCGTGAATTTGATCCACAGTGAAAGGATAAATCTCAGCCCAGCCCTCTGGAAGCACAGCAGATTGTCGATAAGAAGATTCCACCCCAGCACAGTCTGTCTGTTATAGGACAATGCTTTGGTACTGATGATAGTGTTATTTTCTGAGCCAGAAGCAGAGCTGTGTCCAAGGCTTCACTGTTAATGGCAGCATTAAAAAGTGTCGAAACTGGACAACCCTGGCTCTTTTACAGCCTCTATAGCACCTCAAGGCCAGTATTTCTTCTATGGCTGGCATCATTACTGGACTGCAGACTTTGGGGCTTGGTTTGCTACCAGTGAATTGTTAGCAAGTATAAAATTAATGATGAGCAGCACCAATGCCAAACAAAGTGATTGGTTATTAAGGCTTTCAGGGAGGATACAGTTATCAAGGGTCCATAAGGGATACCAAGGGGTGAATAAAAACCTCTCCTGACAGCTTCTCCAATCCCAAGGAGTGCTGTCTTCTCTTATATCATGTCTCCATTTCACACCTGATGGGAGCTTCCTGTCTTTGACCACCAGCTAAAGTGGAAGTAAACAAAAACTCTCATTAATGTTTCTCTCAAATCCCACCTGCAACAGCAGGAGTGATACTTTTCAAGCTTTCTTTGAAACTCAAATTCAAACTTAATCAAATTTATTTTGAGACATATTTAGTAAACATTTTCAATGCTTCTAGAACTTTCTTGGCCATTATTGGGAACCACAATAGTCCAAGGTGTGTGTGTGTGTGTGTGTGTGTGTAAAAATTGCTGTGGTAAATGCAAAGAGTGCTTCCTGCTGAAAAAAAAAATCTTAAATTTAAACCTTCTTATATAGTACAAAATTGTGATAAAGTGAGTAAGAGTTGTCAGACGGGCGTTTTCACCCGGGACTCCCAAGGGATGGCTGTTAGTTGGTCAATATTTTGAAACATACCTGACAAATTTGGTTGCATCATTTCACTTAGTGGTGAACAGGCACTAGAGTATTTATTCTCACTGATCTGAAATTCCTGTTGTACATTCATTATTGTACTTGCAGTGCTGCATAGCCACTCTCTCCCCTGCTAGACTGTGAGGATAGGAAGTGCAGTACTCATCTGTATTAACCCTGACCCACGGTACAATGCCTGGTCCAGAACAGATGATAATTAAATGCCAATGGATTCAATAAAAAGGCAAGTGAATAAATGAATGTCAAAAATAGAGGCCTGACAAAATTACTTGAATAATTTGGGCAAAAATCTACATTCTTCAAATG
>CAUYMX010127711.1:0-39875 GCA_963573855.1 Lepilemur septentrionalis | reverse complement strand
CACTCCCACCCTTTGAGCACCATAGTGTTAATCAGTCAATACCAATTTGATGGTGAGTACAGGTGGAACCCATTCTTCGGGTCTTGTGTCATTTGACAGAGTAGATTTTTGAATGTAACAAGTCAACTTGAGTGGTAATATATTTTGGGAAATCAGCTCACTACAAATTGTGACTGTAAACATTGTACTGTAAATGCTTTGTAGTTTTCCCCCAATAAAAAAAAAAAATATCTCACTCGAGTCAGCTCTCACTTATCCAGATTTCAAAGGATTATAATTATGATAATTAAAAATTCCCTAAGTACTACAAACTTGTCTACTTTCAAATTTTGTGAGCAAGCTTCAGAAAGAAATTCATTAATACTATTTATTTTCAGTTTTGATTAATGAACAGTTCCACAGTGATGGAAGAAACAGCAGTGAAATCACCTCAAGACAAAGAACATAAAACGTATGAAAATTTCTTAATTTAGGTAATATTGAACTCTACCACACTTAATAATCTTATTGACTGTCCAGGTTTTATGAGAACTGGAGGCAATCAGAAACTAGTATACTTTTTTGCTTTCAAATTAAATGTCTTTTACCTCAATCAATAACTGAATCTTGTAATTCTTTTGACTTCAGCACCTTTTCCCAATATTTATTCTTTCTATGAAGAAATACATACTCCTTTTTCTCTAACCAAAATAAAACCCTCCTGTACTCAGAAAATCAATTTGGATCTCAGCACCCTAAATGAAAGGAAGTGGTCTCCTCTTACATAAGGCTGTATCTCTCTATCATTTGTCATCCATCCATCTATCTATCTATTAATTTAATTAAGATATGACTATATATTCAATATCTGCTGTATGTCAGGCAATAAAGAGGAGACAGCAAACTTTTGAGGCAAAGGGCCAGATAGCAAATATTTTAGGCTTTGTGGGCTATATAATCTTTGTCACAGCTATTCAATTCTTTCTTTGTACTATAAAATCAGCCATAGATAATGTGGAAATCAATGGACATGATTGCGTTCCAGTAAAATTTTATTTACAAAACAGGTGGTGGGCTGGATTTGACCCATGAGAGGTAGTTTGCTGAGCCCTGGGCTATAAACTAGACACTGCATGGTATATTGTAAGAAATACAATCATAGGGATATAAGTGATAATAGGAAAATTTAAGAAAATTTTGAAAAGCAAAGCTTTTGCAAGTTGTTAAAAATCCTAGCCATTTGGATATAGGGCTGTTGAGGTAGTATATTCATATTTCAGCCAGAATTACAGAGAAAGACAGAGAGTGAGAGTGAGAGCAATAGAACAACAGTAGGAGAGCAAGAGACAGAGAGCAACACACGCAAGAGGGATATTGGTGGACATAAGAATACCGTGTTTTTTTTCCAAAAGTTAAAATTAATATATTATGTACCTTTTTAAATAAGAATAGAGCAATAAACATTCATTTTTGCTTTAGAAAAACATAACCCCAACATATAATCCAGCATGCTATGATAACGGAAATATTATTTCACCAAAAACAGTGTGTTTCAGAAAGAATAAATATATGTATATATTATATATTAATACATTGGAAAAGCAATTGACCATTTAAAATAGTTTGAAGGGCAATATTTTGTGTATGACAAATAGTTTGTTCCTAAATCAATTTTCACAAAAGGCATTTCAGGAAAAAATTTTAGGTCAAAATCCTCTTCTCTTGGTAAATTTACTAAAAATCATTTAATTGTTCACTTAAAATGGAGCAATGGCATGCAATGTAAATTATACTTCAATAAATTTGCCAAAAAAAATCCTCTTCTGATTGTACACTTACAAAAATGAATACACAAAATTTAGTCTGAAATACTGTTTTTTAAAAAAGTTCAAGTGATGCCAAAATATTTACAGCCAAATAACATAGGATTATAAGATTTGATGTAGATTTGAATATTATGATAATATAATATGCCCATTGATAAGACAAAAGAATAAGGTTAAACTATTATTTGTTCTTTATCTCATCACTATTTTTATTAAACCCTTATTATAAAAAAATGTTTGCTGGAAATGAACTATTTAAAAAAATGTAAAAGTGATGCCGTGAAACTTCACATAGTGTAGTAGTTCCAAAGATCAGTTCCTGTGAGTGTGAAAATATTAATAAATTCAAAGCAGTCAGATTAAGGTTACTAAATATATGAAGAATGTCAGCTGGAAAAATTATCCAAATCAAACTTAAAAGCCTGAGATTAAGTTTAGGGATAAGGTTCAAACTATTATTTTCCATTTTTTTGCTTCCTATTAATATTTTCTAGCTACCCTTCTCAGGGTAATATTTAGTCAGTAATTTTTGTTTTACTTTATTAAATGCAATATATTAGGCATAGAATACATTTTAATTATATTTGAATAGGATAATCTAATTTTCCTTATTGTGTTTCATTTCTATACCATTTTCATTATTATAGCATTGTTTTTTTATTCTAGAAGTTGTTTCCTACTGCCATCAGTGGAAACATACACCAACCCTGTTGGCTAGATATTTTTGAATGTCCTTTCAAACTGATATGGTACATTTAGATTATGCCATTTTTATCTATAAAATGCTTTATTTTGAAGTATATGGGGGATTGAGTTTCTTTTCATCTTGAAATTTAATGGCATATATGTTATGACATATAACATATGGAGAAAAATCTTTTCTCACAACTTACAAAATGTTCAACTCTGCTGTGGATTGTTTTGAATATGTATATTATTTTAAATTAGCAAAGAGTACATTTTAGAAAACTTTCTTAAGAAGCATAGTGAAGAGTTAAAGGAATTTACCTGTCATTTCCTTAAGAAGCAAAAAGTTTATGACACAGTATCAATACATTTAAAATAGTTAATATTTACTCTGTCAGGTGCTAGGCTAGAGACACAGCAATGGTGAAGTCAGCTGTGAGCATTTATGCTCTCATGGAGTTCACAGGCAACGAGAACAGGTCATTTTAAAATAAATAATTATCCAAATAATTAAATAATTGCAATATTGATCAATGCTTTAAAATGCAGTGTTATAAGCAAATAAAACTGGGAGATCTGTCTCATTGTACAGATAAAGAAGTTAGAACCTATACTGTTGGGTGTAAGGGAAGAGTAGTACATGCAGTTAAAATAAAATTATTATTTAGAGACAAGGAGACGCTGCATATCTGCCTCACACAAATTCTGTTTGAGATAACCAGTTGTCTAGGAACTCATCTCTTCCACTCTTTGAGTTCTTGAAATTGAGACTTTTTCTTCAAATTTGATTCACAAATTTGCATAGCTGTGCACTCACAAGTTGCTCTGAAAATTAATAAATCTTGTCCTAATTCTGAGTTGGTAATTAGGTGTAATTGCCCTTACTTCTTTCCACTCTTTCTTCTTTCCTTTTATCATTGTTGGGTTTTTTGAAGTTGCTAATCTGGAAAAAAATAGCACTATTTTAGGTCTCAGTTAGAGTGATAAAATGTGTAATTTTATAATTGGGTTACATAGGTTGGGGGCAAGATATTACTCAATGGGAAATTTCCTTTTCTGACTGAAATTCAAATCAGAAAGTATTCTTCTCAGCAGTTAAGATTTAAAATGTCATATTTCACTCTGCATTGACCAAGATGATCCTAATGTTCCCCTCAGCTTGACAAAATTATAGACAGGTTTCTTCCTGACTATAGGCCCCTGACTTCAATTTCTTAGAAAATTTTCTTCAGAAATCTTTCAATTTTAAATTCTTTCTATGGATCTTTGAGGTGTAAATCTGCTACAAACCAAGGATACCTTTCTCAGGGACCTGGGAGCCATCTCTTTGAAATGTAATCATCAAGAAAAATAGGGCCTTGGTCTCTCAGATTCTGAGACAGTTGGAGCCTAACTTAAAGAAGTGTCAATTAGCAAACACAGATGGCTCAATCTTATTGACACTTATCCCTTGTCCTACAGTATTTTTCTGTTACCTCTCCTTAACATTTAAAATCTTCTTGTTTTTTTTTTGTTTCAAGGGAGTGGAGTTCACTCCCCTTTCTCCCCTATTGTGATAGTCTTGAATAAATGTTTCCTTGTCTGTTTAACTGGTAGTGTATAATTTTTATTTTACAATATAAAAGTTATACAGCCCTAATGTTAGGTGAAATAACATATTGCCCCTTTACTGAGGACCATAATCAATATTAAACTACACATATCAAAGGAATGCAGTACTTTTCATAGAAATTACATAGACTTTGTGATTGAAGTCTACTCTTGGAAAACCCAGCGAGTTCTACACAATTAGAGCTGTGAAACAAAGATATATACCCCAGATCAGATTTCACGGGGTGGACCCAAAGCAGCTTTTGACATTCAGAATAGTAAATCACAGTGCTGCTATTTATCATTTTGTTTAGGTCAAGTAGGATTTGCTTTATGAATCTGGGTGTACCTGAGTTAGATGCATAAATATTTAGAATTGTTATATCTTCTTGTTTCATCATTATATAATGACCATCTTTGTCTTTCATCACTTTTGTTGATTTGAAGACTAAGTTATCTGAAATCAGAAATCAGAACTGCTATACCAGCTTTCTTTTGGTTTCCATTTGCATGGAATATTGTTTTCTATCTCTTCACCTTGAGTATGAATTCATCCTTGTGGGTTAAGCATGTTTCCTAAAGACGGTAGATACTTGGCTTGTGTATATTTATCCATTCAGCCAATGTATGTCTCTTTAGTGGGCAGTTCAAGCCATTCACAATTATTGAAAGAACTGATAAGTGGGGCAAATTTCTGTTCATCCTGTTGAGTTGAACATTGTTACTTTGTGTTCTCTCTTGAGCCATTGTTATATCTGGCCTTTGATATTTAGTTTTTGGATGATTTTACACTGGTGAGTGTCTACTGTGCTGATCAGTGTGTAACGCTGTTCTAAGTACTTCCTGGAGGGCAGGTCTTGTCTTGATGAATTCCCTCAGTCTTTGCTTGTCTGAGAAGGTCTGTATTTCTCCTTCATATAAGAAACTTAGTTTTGCAGAATACAAAATTCTAGGCTGGACATTATTCTGTTTGAGAAGACTGAGAATGGGGCCCCAGTCCCTTCTGGCTTCTGAGGTCTCAGTTGAGAAGTCAAGAAATCAACTGCTTAACATTATCCCAATTCATTGATTAAGAAGGAAACATAAATTGATGTCTAAAACCCAAGATACTCATAACTGTTGAACATATGTGTGCCTATTTAATTGTATACAGTTTAATTCTAGAGTTTGGCCTCTGTCATTCTCAAGAAATTTTAATTTGATTTTATTTTGAGGAATCTGGCTTCCCTTTTTAACTCTTCTCAATATTGTTATAGGTATATGAGCTACCATCAAAAATTAAAATATTAACTTCAGAATAGACAACCTTTCCACACCATCTCCCTTGCACACATGAGATATCACTCTATCTACCATATATCTCACTTTCATTGTGTTCACATGTGGAGTCTGTAGATAAGTATCATGAAGTAAAACTTTCTGCAATGATGGAAATATTCCAATACAGTAACCTCCTACAACATGTGGCTATTAAACACTCAAAATCTGGCTAGTGTGACCAAGGAACTGAAATTTTAACTTTGCTCAATGATAATTTTAATTTAAATGTAAATAACCACAAGTGAGCTAGTGACTACTGTACTGGACAATGCACTAGATATCTATCATAAATTTATCTCATTGTCAGTAAGTTAGGGCTTGCTAGGAAGATAATTATACAAAACTTTTTACTATATTATTATAGTAGAAAACGAGATCCACAACTACCCAGATCAGTGCTTCCCAATACCAGCATTACTGATATTTAGAGTAGAATAATTCTTTGTGTGTGTGTGCATGTGTGCACGTGCATGTGAGTGGGATGTCTTGTGCATTAGAAGATACGCAGCTTAACAGCATTGCTGACCTTTACCTCCTAGATAACAGAAGCACCTCTCCCCCAGTTATGGCAATCAAAATTGTCTTCAGACATTGCCAAATGTCTCCTGGAGCTTTAAGGAGCATCCACCAGATCACTACTTTTAAGTCTGATTATTTCTGGTGGAATTCTGGCCCTCCTTCAGGAAATCTTTCTCCCGGATTACCTGGCTCAATTAAGGAGGCTCATTGACATATCCCCTGGGCTGGATATCTGAATATATGACTGTGTAGTCAGAGATGGAGAGAAAATACTCCAGGAAAAAAAAGGAAGAGGAGAACTAATCCCATTACAGACATTAAGAAAAGATTTAATTTTAAATTAGATACTTTGAGTTTTTTACACTTTTGACTTTGCAAGATGACCTGGTCTGAATTTCCTAATGTGTTTGATTACTTGGGATTACCATCCATTTAAAGAGTTTCTAACTTCACATTATTTTGGCACATTTAATTTAACAAGTATTTAAATAGCATTCTTAAATCTCACCCCTATGAGACAAGAATAGAAATAAAAATCTGTTCTAAATCTGTCTAGGGTCAGAGTCACATTTATAACCTCAAGTGAAAGCAAATTAAGTCAGTACAAGTGAAAAGGGATGTGTATGGCAAGAGCTAGTAAGGGTGAGGAAGGCATCATCTAGGGGGATAGTTTTGGATACAAAAATTCTAGAAGTGACAGTCATATACAACCTTAGAAAGAAGAGGCTCTGTACCCAGAATATGTGAGTTCTAGTCTGGTCTGGCATACTCAAACTCTTTGGCAATTATGCTCCTTCAGCCTGAATTTTCTCATTTAATTGTATAAAGACAAACCCTATCTTGACCCCCTCATCTCTGATTTAGCATTAAGAATGAAATGAAATGCTATGAGTGTTTGTTGCATTGTGAACACAACTAAATAATTATTTCTTTACAAGCTCACTGATGTATTCTGGGCTGCAATAACTTATAGTTATATTCATAATGAAGGCCTACAACAATATAATAACTACCTGTGCTTTTTCAGAGTACATAGTATATATTCATTTCCAGTAAGATATTTCTCACTTATCTGAATATTTCAACTCTAGTCTACCAAATCAGAATTGATTGCACCAACTATCATTCATCAATGTGCTAGTGTTTTCTTTATTTTAACTTTTTAAGCTAAAATATGTAATATATTTGGTAGTTTTTAGCACAGCATTTTTAACTTTTTTGCAAATAAATCACCATGTGTTTACTGAAGACTTAAGCAAACATTTCATTGTACTTATTTGCACTGAGTGTAGCAAGATGCCTCTATGTTTTGCTGGGGCTCATCTTAAATATACAGCTACATATGATGGTAAGGAAAATATAAATCAATTTGACAATTATCAAATCTCTTTTATTTGCAAGTGATTATTAAAATAGCATAAAACAAGCCACAATTGCATTCTAAAGAGTTTTAAATGCTTGAAATATTTATAGATATGTTTTAGATTTAAAATTAGTTGCTCTTTTATATGCCAAACAAAATACGAGGAAGAAAAATATCCATACTTAAGCCAAAAGGAGGAATTGATTTTATGGTGAATTCAGGTAAATCATTTTGAAAATTGTGATGCTTTTAAATTAAAAACAATGCATATTTTTAGAGAAGGGAGAGGGTCTGTAAAAAATATGGTGAGTTTAAATAAAATCAAAAATTCAATTTTGTGGGAGTAGGCTAGGAATTGTGCATTATAGATCAAATTGTTACACAGTTGGAAAACATGCTGAGAAATGGGACCTTCAGGAAGTGATTAGGCCATGAGGTCTTCACCCTCATGGAATGATTAGCACCCTCATAAAAAGGATCAAGGGAGCAAATTTGTCCCTTTTTGCCCTTTTGTCCGTTCTGCAATGTAAGACACAGCATTCATCCCCTCCAGAGGACACAGCAACAAGGAGCCATCTTGGAAACAGAGTGCAAGCCTTTGTCAGTTACTGAATCTGCCAGCACCTTGATCTGGGACGTCCCTAGCCTCCAGAATTCTGACATATAAATTTCTATTATTTACAAATTACCCAATCTGGGGTATTTTGTTTCCAAGATTTTTTTAATGACTGAAGAATAACTGAGCAAAAATGTTGGCCTAATTATTTTCTCCATTTATTTATATTTAGAAAGTTTGATTGCCTTGATTAAGTGCACTATGATAATACATACACAAATTGATTCTGTTAATAAAAAAAGTCAGAAAATAAAAGGTTTCCCACAGTGTTTAACATTTATTAATGTTACATGAGTTTTGAGTTATTAATATATAATTATTTTGATAATGAGATAATTTAAATTCAATAAAGTACAGCTATAATGGGATACAATTCCCAAACTCTAGTATTGATATAATTAAGACTAATTTTATTTTAAGGCTATTGGAAGCCACCAGATATTTGGTTTAATAAATGTTGGTCAGCCTCAGGAAGTCATTTCATATTTTTGGAGGACAAAAAAATAGCTCTAAGATATGACATTATTTGAATTAGTGCAGTTTTATAGAAAAGCTTTCACTATTATATAATGGTAAGGAGACTTTTTAAATATGGAGAGAGATCAATCAATAGTTAGCTTGTGCTTTGCAATGCTCAAAATAAATTTGCAAATTCCAACCAAACAAATGACAAAAATTTTTTTGTTTTTCCTGGTGTGTGTAGAGGAGTAACTGTAGGATAAATAACTAACATTTACTGAGTACCCACTTTCTGTCAGAGACCACACAGATACTTCACGTGTATTGTTTTATTTGAAGTTTATGAAGCACATGTGACCTGCTTCTTGCACTTTGAATCAAATCAAATGCTACATACTAAATGTTTATGTCAGCAAGAACCTAATTTTTGCTTCTTGGATTGAATAGCCCTTCTCCAAGACAGAGTCTAGATCTTCAACTGTTTTGCTCCCTTTTTTCATGGTACATATTACCTTGTACTTGGTGGCCTTTTGTTCCAACAGATCTTATCCAAAACCATCACAAAACATCTCTGAGTTTTTAATAATTTTTGACTTCCAATGTGATGTTGCAAGAGTTTCAACTGTTTCCTCTCATGCTGCTCATTGGCTCTTAGGCACATTTATTCATCTACTCCCTAGGAAACAGGCTCTGTAATTAAGGAATATTGGGAGGAGCATTCTTTGCTGGGCTAATGTCTCCCAAAGTCACTGCTATGGTTTGTATATGGTTTGTTTGGCCCCACCAAGTCTCACATTGAAATTTGATCCCTAATGTTGGACGTTGGGCCTGGTGGGCGGTGTTTGGATCATGAGGACGGATCCCTCATGAATGGGTTGGTGACTTTCTCATGGTAGTGAGCTCTCACTCTATTTGTTCCCATTAGAACTGCTTGTTAAAAAGAGCCTGGCATCTCCCTCCCCTCTCTCTTGCTTTCTTCCTCTAGCCATGAGATGCCTGCTCCCCTTCACCTTCCATCATGAGTAAAAGCTTCCCAAGGCCCTGAGCCGAAGCAGATGCTGGTGCCATGCTTCTTGTAGAGTCTGCAGAACTCTCTCTCTATATATATACAAACACACATATTCCCTAAGGTTATAGGTGCCTCATTTTGCATTTTTGCATAATTGATATAGGACATGCAAGAAGAAGGAGCAGAAGGTGAAGATAAAGAAGAGATAAAGAAAAGAAAAATAAGGAGAAGGTAGACCTCAAAGATAAATTGGTTTATAGAAGGATTTGGCAGTTTTTTTATTAAAAAAAAATAAAGAACTGATGTGTTTTAAAGTTAATACATCCATGCAAGGTAGATTAAGCCCTCTCAGTTTCCAAAATTTTTAAGACTACACATAAGGCTATACAGTGAAGAAAGGTATTATGATGCATGTTATTAGGCACTTATCATTTTAGTGACAATAAAAATGGTATCTAGTGAATTCTTCTCAAAATCATTTTATTTCTGTATCCCTAAAAATATGCCCTTTTTAGTTTGTATGTTATCAACTTAAAAATAGATGACATATGATGTGCAAGAGAGAGATAAAAGAAATATAATTTTTTCTGTAATAATGAAAATACACAGTGCCATATCATATGTAGAACAAGAATGAGACTATATGAAAATTTAGAAAACAAAAGACAAATATGCATGCAAACTTTAATCAGTCACAGTTAATAATAAAAACAAAATATACTATGTACTTTTCTATTAACGTGAGATTTGAGGCTTACACACAAGTTAAAATGGCTGATACTAAGGTAAAGAGTCAAAAAATTTAGAATTATCATCCCAGGAGTAGAAATTGCAGGGACCACCATCAATTATACAACACTTAACTGATTTTTAAGAGAGCACCTGGTCAACTGATGTGGGGAGTTAATGACATCTACAAAATCTCTTCACAGAAGTACCTAGATTAGTGTTGTATTTAATAAATAGGAGAAGGTGCATGTACTCCAGGGGATAGGAATCTTGGAGAGACATCTTAGTATTCTGTATATTATAATGTTTATAGCTTACAGATCAATAATTTTTCTCCTAGTGAAACTTTTACAGATTTGCCCAAGGACACATGTGGAAAAATGTTTATTAGAGCATTGTTTATAATAATGAACAAAATGAAAACAACCTTAATGTAAATATCTATATCAGGCTAAATGATATATAAAAATTGTTATTTACATAAAGATGAAATTAAGCCACCTGTTTCAAGATAGATGAATCTCAGAAATTTAATGTTGAAAAAATTGTCACTTATAGCAGAATCCATAAAGTATGATATACAAAAGATAGTATCTATTGAACATATCTTTTATGTGTTAGGAATACCAAGACAAATAACTCCTATAAATCATTAATGGAAAACCTAATACAAATAAGTATGCAGACAGAAATTTTAGAGAATAGTAAACCTTAATTTAACATAAAATACACATTATTATTAGAATTTTGAAAAATGTAAATTAATACAACCTTTCTGGTGACAGTAAAACTGAGTGGGAAGCTGAGCTTATATCTCCGCTCAGAGGCAACAAGGGTGTGCAAGTCAGTGACCCACTTTTACCAAGAAGTAGTCAAAAGGGCCAAAAGAAGAGCTGAATTTTCACTCAACTCATCTGGGGGAAAGTAGTGTGAGTCTGCATTCTACCTGAAAACAGATCAATAGAATTTATGAAATTTAAACAATAAAGAGAAAATTGATTTTAAAAGAGTGAACCAAGTCTTAGGGACATGTGGGAAGATAAAAAAAAAAAAATGAGCTTTCATATTATCAAAATCCAAGGAA
Source organism: Lepilemur septentrionalis (assembly GCA_963573855.1). Taxonomy (NCBI): domain Eukaryota; kingdom Metazoa; phylum Chordata; class Mammalia; order Primates; family Lepilemuridae; genus Lepilemur; species Lepilemur septentrionalis. The sequence continues at coordinate 28,694 of CAUYMX010127711.1, read as the reverse complement.
AGTAAAGAGACTGGGACGGAAAAAAAAAAAAAAACATTCAAAGAAATAATGGCTCAACATTTTCCATGTTTGGTAAAAGACATAAAGTTACAGACCCAAACAGCGGAGGAAATCCCCAATAGAAACCCAAAAACATCCATGCCAGGACATATCAAAATGAAACATCGGCAACCTTGTCTTAATACATTTTAATAAAAATTTAATTTAAAAAACCTTGAAAGCAGCCAAAAAGAAATGACACATTACTTACAAGGGAACAGTATTTTGAATGAGAGCAGATTTCTTATCTGAAACCCTCTGGAGGCCAGAAGGAAGTGCTGTGTTTTCAAGCACTGAAAGAACTGTCAACCATGAATTCTATATCCATTGAAAATATCTTTCAAGAAAAAAGGAAATAAAGTTATTAACAGATGAAAGAAAACTAAGAGAATCTGTTACCAGCAAACCAACCCTAAAATAATGTCTAAAGAACATTTCATTAATAAAATCAGAATGGAAATGATAACAGAAAAGGCTTGAAATTTCAGAGAGAAAAGAATGGGTAAAAATAGGGATAAATAAAATTAACTTGCCTTCTTCTCATGTTTCTTAAATCATATCTGATGGTTAAAACAAAAATCTTAACACTATCTATGTGGTGTTTAAGGTATATAGTGAAATGACTTAAAACAATTATACCTAAAAAGTGGAAAAAACAAAGGGACCTAAATGAAAGTAAGTTTTTTGCCACATTTGTCAAAATGATAAAATGTTGACACCAGAAAACTGTGAAAATTTGCATAAGTATATTCTAGTACCTAGAATGACCACTAAGGTCATAACTACATAGAGAGTTATGTTCAAAAACACTAAATACATTAAGATGGATGTTATATGTATATATGGTTTACAAATTTAAATTTTGTTCTTGAAAAGCAGGTAAATATATTTTATCTTTTTCATAAATATTTTGTATTATGAATATATTTAAAATTATATTTTATATTTGCCTTAGGATATCATGTAATTTAGAAATAGCAGTTTTATAAGCTCATTGCATAATTAAGTCTTCAACATTTTTCAAAAATATACTCTTTTCAGTACAGTCTTGTGATTTTCAATTACTTTATAACACAGAGTATACTAAAACTAGTTTTACTTTTTATTAATGACTGAAGAAACATTATGAAATAGATTTATTTATGGCTATATATTAATAGTATTATTAATACTGCATTATTAAATTTTTCAGAGTTTAAATTACTGCCTGAATTCTCCCAGTTCTAATGATTTTTGACGTAACTGTTGACATCTCTTGTTTTTCCACTCTTGTCGAACTGTCACTCTCAGTTGGAGGCATCTCATTTTTTTCCTTTAATCCATACTTAATACAATATTTTCCTTATTATAGCAAGATACTAAGATTGATAGAAAATAAGCAGACCAACAATCTTACTTAATATTTTAGACATTGTTTTAAATTAGTGCCTGAATGTAGCTGCATGTGTCTTTTCCCCCGCAGTGTTTCATAGGTTTAGTTATTACTGTGGTCTGAATGTGCCCCCCCCAATTCATATGTTGAAACTTAATCACTAATGCAATAATATTAAAATGTTTTGCCTTTAGGAGATGATAAGTTCATGATGGCTCTGCCCTCATGAATGTATTAGTGCTCTTATAAAATAGGTTTCAGAGAGCTGCCTGGCCTTTATGTCATTTGTGCCATGTGAGATGACAGTCTTTGTCCTCTCTGGAGGGCATAGCAACTAGGTACCATCTTAGAAGCAGAGAGCAGCCCTCACCCGATACCAAATCTGCCAGTACCTTGATCTTGGACTTCCAGCCTCTAGAACTGAAAGAAATAAATGTAGTTCTTTATAAGTTACCCAGTCTGAGGTATTTTGTTATAGCAGCAGGAATATACTAAGACTGATTCTCTCACCTCTTAAGCATTGATTTCACTAACTACCATGTGTTCAACCATGGTCAGTATCATTAAAATTTGCTACAGACCTAAGTAAAATTCAGAGTGTCATTTATTAAAATATGATATTTTAGTTCTCTATTGTGTATTTATTTCAATAATTGGATCACAACACAAATAAATCTTAAATGAATGGCAATCTACTCATACTAGCCCATACATAATGCATTAATGTATTAGTAGTAATATTGTCCTTTTTGATCCAATGCACTTCTGTTCAAATAATACTTATGGAGTGTTTAATGTAGGCCAGGCATTTTTCTAGGCACTAAATGTACAGAAATAATTGACGTGATCCCTGAAATTCAGGTGAGGTGTCTATCATTTTACACATCAAGTATTATAAGCTTTGCTTATTTAAAACTTATAATTAAAAAAATGGAAAATTACAGCTGTATTTATTGTTGACTTTAAAATGCTGGAATTGTTCGTATATATCTCATTTTAGAAAGGAAGTAAGTTTTAGATAATACATTCTGATTATATCAGAATACTGTAAAAAAAAGGCAAATACACAGAGATAAAGGATAAAACAATAGTTACTAGGGGCAGTTGCAGGGGAAGAGATGGGGCGATGTAGGTCAGAGGAAACAAAGTAGTAGATATTTATGATGAACAAGTCTAAAGATCTAATGTACAACACAAGGACCATAGACTATAGTTAATGATATTATATTACTATGGAGATTTTTGCTAAAAAAAATTGTAGGTGCTCTTGCTGCAAAAAGAAAAAAATATATATATAGGTAACTAGGTGAGATGACAAGTATGTTAATTTTCTTGACTAAAGTAACCATTTCACTGTCTATATGTATATGAGAAAATCATGTTGTACACCTTGAATATGTATAATAAAATTTTAAAATAGAAAAGACCATATGAAACAAACCTCTAAGATCAAACCATGCATATTCTGTTGTCTTAGTTACAAGAATCTCCCTATTTTTAATAAGTAGTAAAAAAAAGCCAAAATTTATAATTTTAACAGTTTATTCATGCAATCTTGCAAATAATACTTGTTACAGGAAATAATATTCATTTACTTATGTTATTAAATATTTCTTTTACAAATGTAAATTGCTCACTTAGCATATAAAATAGCCCATTGGCCTTTTATTAATTTGATCCACCACTATCTTTATTTCTATTTATAAGTCTGTCTATGATATCTCTCTGTTTCTCATATATAACTTTTTCTGCTACTCAGAAAACTTCCAGTCCCTAGGTCTGCCTGTTCCACTTGCAGACTTGTAAACTACAGCTAAATAAAGCATGCAATCAATCGAATTCTATTCAAAAACCAAAATGTGAAGCTTTGTTCTCTCACACATAGTAGTGGGGAAAACAGATGCTTAGTAAGTGGTATGATAGAGGGATGTAATTAGTTCTATAAGTTAACAAAAGGATACTTAACCTGACTTCCAGAAGTTATGGAAGTCTACCTGGAGGAAATGATTCTTGAGTTAGGTCTCAAAAGTTGATAATGAATTTGTCAGGAAAAAAAAAAAAACAGAGTGTTTCTAAAAAGAGGAAACTTAGGGGAAATGACATACAGATACAAAGCTGTTAGGTATCAAGGTCCAAAGCAGTCCAGTATTTTTATTGCACAAAATGACTGCTGAAAAGTGGTAAGGAATAAAGCTGGAGATAAAAGCAATAAAAAACGTTTAAGGTTACCTAAACCTTTTTACATCATGGCAAGCAGTTTAATTTTATCTTACTGAAGAAGAACCGTTGGAAGTTTTTAAGTAAAAAAGAGGCATGGTTAATTTGAATTCCATATAAGTCACATTGAGATTGTGGTGGGGGGGTGAATTTGAAAAGCACCACACTAGAAGAGATCATTTTAAAGGCCACTGAAGTAATTCAAGCTAGAGTTGATGATGACCAGAACAACTGTGTTGGAAGATTAAAGGGTAGAGTCCAGAAGTATTTGGGTAATAATATTGACAGAACTTGGTGACTAGTAAAGAGAAAGAGACACAGAAAAGTTGTATTGGTTATCATAGTAAATTACCCCAAAACTTAGCAACTAGAAACAACAATAAACATTTATTATCTCATACAGTGTCTGTAGGTCTGGATTCTGGAGCTGCTTACCTGAGTGGTTCAGGCCCTGTTCTTCTCATATGGTTGCAGTCATGATGATATCAGCTAGTGCTGCATGTCAGCTGGCTTGATTAGGGTTGGAGGATCTGCTTTCAAGAAAACTTTCTCAAATGGATGTTGGCAGGAGGCATCACTACCTTGCTGAATATAGTAGAAGGGCTAATTTCCTTGCCAACAAATATCCCCACAGGGTTGCTTGAGTGTCCTCATGAAATAACAGCTAGATTTCCCTACAACCAGTGATTCAAGAAGAAGGGAAAGGTATAAGCTGCAATCCCTTTTATGATCTAGCCTTGAAGTCAGACAGTCATTTGTGCAATATCTTACTGGTTATACAGGTGAGAGGTGACTACATGGCATAGAATAACATAGAATAACATGAGACAATACTCATTGCAGACAGTGATCAGTGATGAACCCCACATCATTGTCTTGGATGTTTAGGTAGATTATGGTGACATCTACAAGATAATCAATAGAAGAGGAACAGGGTTATTGTGGTTTGTTTGTTTTATGTCTATGTGTATGTGTTTCTGGAAAGTAGAAGGTAATAAGTTCAATTTTTGAAATTATCCAACAAAAGTCTGGTTATATGTCTAGGAAGTACAGAATACATTTAGTGATGGAGAAATAGGTTTGAGAACCATCAGCATTTAGACAGTACTTAAAATCTTAAGATTAGCTAAATTCATCCAGATAGAGAAATGAGATGAGAGAAAACAACATTGCTTTTAAAAATCGAGCATGAAAGAGATTAAGTAAAATGATTGAAGAAGCAGAAACGATAAAAATTAGCACGGCAGAAATAAATAGTTTATGAAAAAGAATAGTCAGCAGTGTCAAAGGAAGCAGAAATATCCAGTAAACTAAACTATACATACTAGATTTGGCAATTAATGTCATTAATGAGGTTGCCAGAGCAATTTCAAGTGTGGGAGTGTGGGAACAGAAAACAAATAACAGAGTTAAATGCAGATAAATTAAATAAAACTGTGTGTAATTGTTTATCAGTTATAATCTAGTCTGGAAATAGAGACCCTTCAGAATACTTAAGATAAAGGAAATTTAATATTGGGAATTGATTACATTGGAGATGGAATTGCTGAAAAACCAAAATGAAATGACAAGGCAAATCAGAGATTAGCCATTTCAAAAGCCATTGAAACACCTCTGCTGAAGGCACAAAAGGAGGAGTTGAGGTTACTGAAGCCCAGAAACCAGGGTCTCCTGGAGGAATTTGGAATCAACACTTGTAGGAACTGCACCATAGAGAAGCAGCTGCTGTTGAATATGCCCCATTGGCAGAGGGTGAAAAATACCTTCTTCTTTATTCACTCTTCTTCTGATAGCATCTCCCATTGGCAGACTATAGATGAAGCCAGCTGACTCAGGAATCTGGGAGAAATATTTCTTCTGGGGTCAGCCCCAGTGTAACACAAAATGGAGAAGGAAGAGAAATGTATGTGAGAACAGAAACTGGCACAGCCTTTTTTTTTTTTTTTTAACTTGCTAACCTTGTAAAGACAAACCAAATTGGAAGCCCCATGTGAGAAATTGTAATGCATAACAACTAAAAATGAATTGCACTTAAAGTATTTCAAAGACCAAGGCCTATGCTCTAGGTAAAAATACCTATAAATTGAAGAGCTTTTATCTCAGCACTTTAAATGTAGAAAGATTTAGTCTGACTTGAAATAATTGGGCTTGATATTATCTCTCATAATGCAGGAAATCAAGAATTCCCTGAATAGAATATATTCACGAAAAAGTTAGAACTCATTTTATTTCTAATTAAATATTTCCTTTCTTTTTGATTCAGTGAATTTTTCATTTTTAGAGAGATGGAATAGTAATAAAATGAGATGTATATACACATTCATGGCCATAAGACAGAACATCATGTAAAATATAATCTTATCAGTTACTATAGATACTGGTCCATCAAAAATTTAAATATTATTAATCTAGCAAAATATACAGCAGTGTACAATTGCAGTGGGCATTGTTGAAGGTCTCATAACATGCATTCCCCTCTACCTGAATCCTAACAGAATCTTGATTAAAGTCAAATATTCAATACTCTCAGTCCCTGTGCCTCAGGAGAATTTGATTCTACACATCTTGGTGGTGTGAGCCAGACTGGCTTAAGCTAATTAGTACGTACTATCTCCTGGATACGGAACAAAAGTGGGCATGTGACATAAATGGGTAATCAGGAGAGGAAAACAAAGTCTCTTGGAGTACTGCAGCACAAGAGTTCTCTCTTACCCTCTGCAAATTTGTACATGCTTTGGTGGGGACCAGAACTGCCCTAGCCATCTTGCTACCAGACTAAACAGGGGGAAACAGCATGGACACTTTTCCTGACTTATGTGTTTCCAAACTTCTCTCCTGTGTCTTTGAATCCCCCATGTCATTTGCATATATGATTTTATACCAGCATGCCTTACACTATTTTGAGGAAGAGAAACAAAACACCAATAATAATATTAATAACAAATATGGCTAATTTATTGATAGTGTATTAACAACTGGACAATTGGAGGGAAACACATAAGTCAGGAAAAGTGTCCTTTAACTATTTTCTCTATAGAATAGCATTCCTGTCCTTATGTTGAGAAATTTGTACCTGAATGGGAAGAATAAATTGTTCATATTTCTAAAGTATTCTTATTCAATGCTGAAGTTTAGTTTTGGTATTTGACTACCCATTTAGAGGTGATAGAGAAGGAAGAATTTTAGCTATTCCTGGGAAAGGCTGTCTGTATTTTTTAATTGACAAATTAAAATTTCAAATATTTATAGTATAAAACATTATATTTTGATATATGTATACATTGTGAAAGGACTAAATCAAGCTAATTGACATATATATTACCTGATGTACTTATAATTTCTTGTGGTGAGAACATTTGAAATCTAGTCTTAGTGATTTTCTATTTTTCTATTTTCTATTATGCAGTACATTGTTATTAATTATAATTACCATGTTGTATAATAAAACTCCTAGATTTACTCTTCCCGGCTATATTCTTTGACAAACATCTCCCCAATAGTCCCCTCCTCCCCAACAATCTCTGGTAACCACCATTCTACTCTCTGCTTCTATGAGTTCAAGTTTTTCAGATTCCACATATAAGTGAGATCACGTGGCATTTGTCTTTCTCTGCCTGGCTTAGGCAGAGCTTAATAACACTGAGCATAATGTCCTCTAAGTTCATCCATGTTGTTACAGATGACAAAAGTTCCTCCTTTTTAAAGGCTGAACAGTATTCCCTTGAATATATACCACATTTTCTTTGTGCATTCATCTATTGATGGACACTTAGGTTGATTCCGTATCTTGGCTATCATGAATAATGCTGCAAGAAATATGAGGAGTGCAGACCTTGCTTAGATATACTGATTTCATTTTCTTTGGATATATGCCTAGAAGTGAATTACTGGGTCATATGGTAATTCTATTTTTAAGGTTTTGTTTTGTTTTGTTTTTTTAGCTGTAAAAGATGCAAGTTTATTTCCTACATGAACAAGTCAGTCTAATATTCACAACTTTTTTATGAAATGAAGATATCCAGAATATAATTTACATCAATAATAAAATTTTATGAAAAGATCAAGGATGACATCTAACCTAAGAACAGCCACTATTTTTAATTTTTTGAGGAACTCTTTCTATATATAATTTTCCATAATGGCTTTGTTAATTTATGTCCTCACCAACAGTGTGCAAGGGTTCCCTTTTTTCTACATTTCTTTCCAACACTTATCTCTTGTCTTTTTGATAATACCCATCCTAATACTCATTACATGATAACTCATCATAGTTTTTTTTGTTTGTTTGTTTGTTTGTTTTTTATTTTGAGACAGAGTCTCACTCTGTTGCCCAGGCTAGAGTGCTGTGGCATCAGCTTAGCTCACAGCAACCTCACACTCCTGGGCTGAAGCCATCCTTCTGCCTCAGCCTTCCAAGTAACTGGGACTACAGGCACGGGCCACCATGCCCAGCTAATTTTTTTCTGTATATATTTTTAGTCGTCGGGCTAATTTCTTTCTATTTTTAGTAGAGATGGGGTCTCACTGTTGCTGGGTTAGAACTCCTAACCTCTAGCGATCCTCCCGCCTCGGCCTCCTAGAGTGCTAGGATTACAGACATGAGCCACTGTGCCCAGCTTCATCATAGTTTTAATTTGCATTTCTCTGATGATTACTGATGTTGAGCATTTTTTCATATACCTGTTGGCAGTTCATAGGTATTCTTTTGAGAAATATCTTCCCAGGTCCTTTGATCATTTTTTTTCAATGGAGTTAAAAAAGATCCAGAATATCCAAGCAAATTTGAGAGAAGAAAAACTAAAGCTGAAGGCCTCATACTACCTGAACTCAGAATCTACTACAGAGCTATAAAAATCAAAACAGTATGATACTGGCATAAAAACAGACTATAGACCAATTGGCCAGAGTAGAAAGCACAGAAAAAAATCCACACATTTATAGTCAACTGATCTTAGACAAAAATATCAAGAACACATGACAAGGAAAAAGTCTCTTTAACAAATGGTGTTAGGAAAACTGGATAATCACACACAGAAGAATAAATTGTACCCATACTTTTCCCCATACACAAAAGTCAGTTCAAAATGGATTCAAGACTTAAACATGAGGCCTGAAACAGCAAAACTACCAGACAAAACATAGGGGAGAAGTTTTTGACGTTGTTCTTGGCAAAGATTTTTTGGATACAACCCCAAAAACACAGTGAACAAAAGCATAATTAGACAAATGGGATTGTATTAAACTATAAAGCTTATGCACAGCAAAGGAAACAATCAACAGAGTGAAGTGACAAACTATAGTCCAGGGGAAAATACTTGTGAACCATACATCTGATAAAGGGCTAGTATCCACAACATACAAAGAACTCAAACACCTCAATAGCAAGATGTCAACATTTTTAAAGACATATATATATTGAAGGGTTAATATGTGCTTTAAAGAGGAACACATCAGTTTTGCTATACATTTTAAACTCCTGTAGGGTATTCTTTGCTTGTTTATAATATAGTTGACTCTTGAACAGTATGAGAGTCGGGGGCACCTAAACCCCATGCAGTCGAAAATCTGTGTATAATCTTTGACTTCCCCCAAATTTAACTACTAATAGCCTACTGTTGATTGGAAGCCTTACCAATAACATAAACAATTAACACATATTTTGCATGTTTTATGTATTATATACCGTATTCTTAAAATAAACTAGAGAAAAGAAAATGTTATTAAGAATTTCATAAAGAAGAGAAAAATATACTTACTATTTATTAGATGGAAGTAGATCATCATAAAGGTCTTCATCCTCATCAACTTTACACTGAGTAGGCTGAGGAGGAGGAAAGGGAGGGGTTGGTCTTGCTGTCTCAGGGGTGGCAGAAGTGGAAGAAAATTCATGTGTTAGCAGACCCCTGTAGGTCAAATCCTAGTTGTTCAACGGTCAACTGTATAGAAAAATACATATATAAAATGGTCCATTAGGCCAGGCACGATGGCTCACGCCTATAATCCTAGCACTTTGGAAGGCCAAGATAGGAAGATTGCTTGCGGCCACGAGTTCAAGACCAGCCTGAGCAAGAGTGAGACTCCATCTCTACAAAAAGTACAAAAAGTAGAAAACTTAGCTGGGCACGGTGGCATGTTCATGTAGTCTCAGCTACTCAGGAGGCTGAGGCAGGAAGATCTCTTGAGCCCAGGAGTTTGAGGTTGTAGTGAGCTATGATGATGCCACTGCACTCTAGCCTGGGAGACAGAGCAAGACCTTGTCTCCAAAAAAAAAAAAAAATGGTCCATTAAATAATAGAGCAAGATTATCCCTATTAACAAAATCCAATTCATGAAGATAGATCTAAAAGCATCAATTTTTTACATCTCCATGTTACATAAAAAATAATTCTTACTCACAAAAAGGAATTAAATATCAGATGAGAGTTTAAGTCAGTGATTTTATTCTTGGAGTATTTGTGGAACACTAAGAAGACATGTTTTGAGAGAGCTTAGTATCTGCACTTCCATGGACCTCCATTTTTAAAGGCTATTTTTCTGAGAGTTGAGCTACTGCTACTATTTTACTATCTGATACTTTTTTGACATTCATGCAGCAAATATTTCAAATGGGACATTAAATCTTGAGAGGATAGATAGCTTAAAAAAAGTATACAATCTTCTTCTTTTCACAGTAATCACAACTTGTCCTTTGATCTGACTTGAGACTCTTTATCCTTCTCTACAACACAGTCGGAGGAGGCTTCTTCTGTTGGAATTAAGTAGAGCAAGATGCCATGTGGTAGTAATAACTGCTTCCATTTCTCCTAATGTGGAGTCTTTAGATACCAGCTATTTGGGAAAGACAGATGTATAATACATTTTCTGGATTTTATCTCCATTTATTTGCCAGTTAGCATATTATTTTTCCTTTAAAAATTTCATGTCAGTGAACAGGAACAGAATATTTTACAGAAAAAATTCAAAGAATTTTTTTTTTATAAAGATGCACCCCTAGTGATGAAGCGTTTGTGCTGAGAATGATAAGGGTAGTTTCCCTATTGTTCACACAGCAGGTTGTCATCTTTTTCTTCTTAATAGGGAAAGGTCTTATCCTCAGCAATGCTGCATGAGTTTTTCAGTTACTTGGCAACAATAACAAAAAAGATACAAGCAGTAAAGGGCTCATCATCAACATTGTGACAAATAGCAGTGCCTCAGATGGTTTGAATGGCCATATGTAAGAATTAAATTCCTTGCTTTCAAAAATTAAACCCAATGCATACGATTAGGTTAATCTCTGGTACATGCAGCAATCTGAAACATTTTAGCTGTTGTATGTGAATTAGTATATAGAAAAGGTGATTAAATATGAACAAACAAAGCACCCCTGGGATGCACAAGACAGACATAAATTTTTTTCCTAATTTAAATATCAGGATGTCTATTTTGGGCACATCCTTATGATCATTGACAACTAATATTATTAGGCAATCTACTACATGTATGATGATGTCTGTTGTTAAGGAATTGATACATAGAAAGAAATATTTGATTAAGAAATAATCAAGTATTTCTTTATTAATCACTGCCATTAATAAATGAATAGCTAAAACCAATCAGGATATGGGACAAATCCAGTATGGCCCACACATGCTAACAAATGAAAATACCTATAATAAAAATGAAAAACATAACCATACTGAAGGCAGGGGGACAAAGAACTAATCTAAGTAACCTTGGTAAACAAGAAGTTGACTGGATACCATAAGAATAAAGACAAAAAAAATTGTGCACAAATGCTGTTATTTAGTCAGTAAATGTGTTTCTCATAGGGTTATTGGTAAGATATTCTGAAACTAAATTATGTGTACAATAGAATTGAACAAATAAGTAAATATGTTGAAGATAATAAAAATCAGGTGTCTTGCTGTTGGAAAAAGTAGTTACAAATAAAGAAAGGGAGAAGACTAAAATGATGATCCCTGAAGTGTTGAATTGGAATCTGAGATATCAGTATAACTCATTATATGTACACACATACACACAGAAAGATACAAAAATAGATATGTGCAAATACATGGGATAATATACAAATATTTCCTAGCCCTTTCTTCTCATAAGGCCTAGAAACAATGACACACCAGTAGTAATTAGCATACTTAGTGCCCAGATCTTGGTTTCTAAACACCATTCTTCCATAAAAGGAATCAGGGATCCTTGTAGAAGTAGTTCATTTCAGGGCAGGGGCAGGTAAAATCAAAAGGAGCTTGGAGCATCTTGTGCTACCAGAAAAATGAAAGTTCTCCAAAAGTATGGGAGGAGGTTGTTGAAAGAACACAGAAGCCAACCTGAAGGAGCTCCTAATGGTCAGAGCTTTGAGCAACAAAATAAATGACAGTATGGGATTATAACTGAAAGAATAAAATCAGTATTCATGAGACCATGATGATATAAATAAATAGTTGATTAAATAAATCTATGGAAGAGACATGAAAGCTCCTTCTTGTAGTGAATTACAATTAATAAATGTGTAAAGAAGGAGAAAATGGACATCAACCATTAGGCACAGTGATGACTGTTGCATACACGATCCACTGAAGAGTGTTAGAATCAGTGGGCAAAGGTTTGTGATGAGAAGACATTTGCGTAGTCTCAAAGAGAAATAAGATATTTGTTCATTACAGGAGAAATAATCATAATTTTACAATGGAAATACCCAGCACAGACTACCTTGAGGAGGTGATCAAGGACAATGTCACCAGTAATAAGACATATTGACATCCTGAACCCTGTGATATAGAGCACTGAGAAAGACATGGTGCTATTTCTATGGTTCTCTTTTCAAGGGAGTAAGACCTTAGTCTAATAATGAGAAGGTACCAGATAGGAACAAACTGAGGAACATTCAGCAAAATAACTGGTCAATACTCTTCAGAGCTGTTGGGGTTATGAAAAACAAGGAAAGGCTGAAGAACTGTTGCAGATTGTAGAAGTCCAGGGAGAAATAATTAAATGTAATATAGGATTCTTATTGGGATCCTTAAAAAAGACATTAGTGGGAAAAAAAATGGTGAAGTTTGAATGCGACGGTTAATTTGGTTAATCCTATTATGACAATGTAAATTTCCTGGTTATGGTAATTGTACTATGATTGTCTAAGATGTTAACATTGAAGGAGGCTAGGTGAAGGTTACACTGAAACTCTAGGTACTATTTTCACAACTTTTCTGTAAACCTAAAAGTAGTTTAAAATTCAATGTTTAAAAATATGCCATTATAAAACAAATTCAAAAGGACTTCCACTTCTATTGTTATAAACCACTGTAATAATAAGCAAAATATATGAAGTAACTGCTTTCAGACACTGGAAAATAGTCAGCACAGAATTAGGATTCCTAAAAAAGGGAAACCAAATGAGGTAAGCCTCCAAATCACCCTGGATTTCTGCTTAGAGGCAAAGTCTAGACTGTGATCTAGAGAGGATAAGCCAAAACAGAGCACAGCGGACTCAGTGAACTGATAACACGGTGACCAGAATTTACTACTGGAATTTGCAGGCAAGGTGTTGAAAAGAAGAGGGCTATATAGAGCTAGTGGTCTAGTAATCTGCAGAAGGGTCCTCTTTGGTCTTTCACTGAACGCTAAATTGCTCATATGAAGGGCAGGACTCCATGAGGCTGGGAAAAGAACAATCACCAGAGGAATTAAAAAAATAAATAAATAAATAGGGACTCAACATCTCTAATCATTAGGGAAATAAAAATCAAAACCACAATGAGACATCAGCTAACTCCAGTAAGATTGGCCTTTATCAAAAAAATCCCAAAACAACAAATGCTGGCGAGGATGTGGAGAGATAGGAACACTCTTACACTGCTGGTGGGACTGCAAATTAGTACAACCTCTGTGGAAAATAATTTGGTGATACTTCAAAGAGCTAAAAATAGAAATACCATTCAATCCAGCAATAGCACTATTAGACATCTACCCAAAAGAGCAAAAGACATTCTATAATAAAGACACCTGCACCCGAATGTTTATGGGAGCACAATTCACTATTGCAAGGATGTGGAAACAACCCAAGTGCCTGTCAATCCATGAGTGGATTAATGAAATTTGGTATATGTATACAATGGAATACTACTCAGTTACAAAAAACGATGGTGATCTAGCACCTCTTATATTTTCCTGGGTAGAGCTTGAGCCCATCTTTCAAAGTGAAGTATCACAAGAATGGAAGAATAAGTACTACATGTACTCGCCATGAAATTGGCACCAACTGATTAAAACTAAGGTGCTCACACAGTAGTAATATTCTTTGGGGGATGGGGGGTTGGGAGTGTGTAAACTCACAACTAATGGACTCAGTGAGTGTTGTAGGGGGGAAAGGGCATGCTTCAAATCATGGTTTTGGGATAGCAAAGTCATAACATGTAACAAAAATATTTGTACCCCCATAATATCCTGAAATTTAAAAAAATTTTAAAAAATGGATAGTAGTGAGCAGAACGACTACTGGAACATGAATGGGACAATTTTGATATCAAATCCAGAGAGGAGAGTCCTCTTTGAGCACCCAATGCAAATTAGTAGAATTTCAGAGAAGTGTAAGTCATAGGAATAAGGCTCATGTAGTCCAAGGGTAATGGCTATCATAGACAATCCCTACCAAAGTTTTAAAAAAAGGCCTAGAAAAGAACAGTATGATGGTCAAATGGATTAACTATTTGCCTGAAATTTTTATTAAGGAAAATAACAAAAGCCAGACACTCACAATTTAGCATCTATAATGCTCAGGGTACAATAAAAATTACTAGGTGTATTAAGAAACACGAAATTATGACCAATAAGGGGAGGAAAGATAATTTGTAATTAGGAGGAAAACAATCAGAGATAATGGAAAGAGACAACAAGGACTTTAAGCCACCTATTATAAATGTGTTCAAGGATTTAAAGAAAAAGACAAAGCTATTGAAGGAAGAACTAAATAATTTCAGTAAAGAAATGGAAACCATGAGAAGAAACAAAATTATTCCATTGATTCAAAATAATTCTTATCAAAATTATAGCTGGCTTTTCTTATAGAAGTCAACAAGATGATTCTAAAATTTATACGGACAAAAGAAATATATCAGTCAATGAGTCCTGAGAAAGGAAAATAAAGTTAGGGTACTTATACCATTTGACTTCAATATTTATAATAAAGATACAGCAATCAAGTTGGTGATTGTCTTGAAGACAGGCAAATATATTAGTAAATCAAACTAGAGAATCCATAAATAGAATCAAATTTATATGATCCATTAATTTTTAATTAATGAAGCAAATAAATTTAAAGGAGAAATAAAAATCTTTTCAACAACTGGTGTTAGGACAACTTGATGAACATGAACCTTGGCCATTACCTAACTCAATACAAAAAAACAAATTTTTGTTAGATCATAGACTTAAAACTGATAGCTAAAACTAAAGCTTCTGGAAACTAATATAGCAGAATATTTCATGAGTTTGGAAAAATACTAACAATAAAAGAAAAAAATTATGAAACCAAATCAAACAAAATTTTAAAAATCTGCTCAACAAAATATGTAACTAAGAAAATTAATAAGGAAACCAGAGACTTAAATAAAATATGATAGCACATATATCTGACAAAGTACCTATATCAAGAGTATATAAACAACTTCAACAACTCATTAATAAAAAGAAAATTAACTAAAAATTTGGGCAAAAGCTTGAATAGGCACTTCACAAAGAAAGATAAATAAAAGGCATATAAGCCCTTGAAAAAGTATACAAGGACATCAGGAACATTCAAATTAAAACCACAATAAGACAAGAACATCCACCCACTAGAATGGATAAAATTTAAAAGATTGATGATATATAATATTTGTGAGGATGTGAAGCAACCATAGCATTGATACTTTGTGTAAGTACAAAATGTTGCAACCACTTTGAAAATTATTCTAGCAGTTTCTCATAAAATTAAACATACACCTAGCCGGAGAAAAAAAGAGTTTACCTACAATGGAACAAAGATAGAATGACAGCAGATTTTTGTAGAAAATAAGAGGAGAGAATGGAACAACATTTTCAAAACACTAAAAGAAAACAAAAATATCAACTTAAAATTCTATACCTAAAAATTTAAAAATTTTAAAAAATTTCTAAAACACTCTAACCTTTTGTCTATATTTTGTGACAAATGTATATTGCTAAAATATGTGAATATTGTTGAAAACTCAGATAAATAAAGAATATTTTGAAAGGAGAGAAAAATTCTATACCAAGTGAAAAATCTTTCAAAAAGACAAAATAAGGAAATTTTTCAGAAATACAAAATCTGGAAGAATTAATCACCAATAGATGTGACACTGAAAGAAATGTTAAAAGAATTCCTCCAGGCAAAAGGGAAATGATACCAGATGAAAATTCTATTGACTAGGCAAACCAATAAATCTTAGGCATTTAAGAAAACACTGCTCATTTAAATTTGAACACAGTGTGACTGGAGGTGGTACTGCAAACCCCAGACACAAATATTCCTTCTGCGTTCCTTGAAGCAGGAACTTTGTAAGAACCACTTCAGCTTCTGATACTAAAGGGAGTTAAGTTGCATATCTGTAGTAGATTTGGTTGAGATTGAGCTATGTGAGCATCAGTAAAGGGAATCGTGTGCCGTGTTGGGGAGCAGAGACCACAGATGAAAATAAAGCCAGCCAAGCCCTCTGCACTTGTTGAGAGATTACATACATGGACTTGAACTGAGAAGACTTTCAGAGGAAGAAAACACAGATGAAAAGGCAGAGAAGGCCCACCATGTTCTTAGATGTTAAAAAGCTACCAGGTAAAGGGAATAGCAGAGGTCTCTTTCCCATAGGAGAGTTTGAAACAGGGCTAGAAAGGGGACAGAGACAGGGATTGGGTCAGCAGGAAGATAAAGCCTGTGCAAATTATTAATGAGGACGGTGGCTTGAAGAGAGGGCAGCCAGCCCTGGGCTGAAAATAGAGAATAGATGAGGAGGTAGGAGGATGGTGTGTGCCTATGTGTGTCCAGGTGGAAGTGGGCTGGACAATGAGGGAGTTGGGAACAAAGAATAGGATTGCAAGGTATGCTGGAGATGCAGGAGTTGTGGGGGCACATTTCCACAGTGCTGGAAAGCCAAGCAGCCAAACTGGAATACAGGGTATTAGGCAGAATGAAATCCACATAGATAAATACCTGTGCAGGAATGTGATGAAGTCCATGTCTGAGGAAGGTTCTAGCACCAAGCTTTTCTGGTAGTGCTTGAGGAACCCCACAGATGTGTGGATTTCAGAGACCACTGACCTGAGAGTGATGAAGGGTCACTGAGTGGACCGGAAAATGAGCTTGCAGTTCCTTCTTCACCCATGTTTCTCTGCCTTCAAATCAGGGATTTGATTTATGGGGAAGGTCTAAATTGGAATAAGAGGCCCCACATCTAAAATACTGACAACCACTGTATAACAGTTAGATACAGAATGTACCATGGAATCCCAGCCTTCAGGGACCTGTGATCCCTAGACTTGGTGATCCCTTTCATGGACTGTAGAGATTTCTCTACCCCCAGGTCCTGCTGATTTTCCTCACTAGCTAAGGGTGTCCTGTGTGGACCCATCCCCTGGCACCTGGAGATTCTGATCAAATATTTCCTCCTCAAAGTAAGGGAAATATCTTATTGACATTTCAGACTTTTAAAGCATGGCCAGAAAAATCCTGGTATTTAAGACATCACTGAAGAAATCTTGCTTTCTATGGATGAAGGATTAAGTTAATTTTCTGCTCAACCTACTTAGAAAACGGGGAAATTCAAATAACAGTGAGACCATATATTTTCATCTAAAAGTTTGACCAAAATTGAAAAGGTTAATAAAATAAAATGCCTGTGAGGGTGTAGATTATTCACATACATTAATATGTAAGAATATGAATTAGAACAGCTTTATTAGAACATAAATTCAGACATATTAATAAATTTTATAAATGCTTTTTTTTTCTAATTTGCACTTTGCTATGTCTTTCCTGTAAGAATTCATGGTCAATGATGTTGATATCAGCTCTATTAATTATAGTAATAGCAACAAATGAGAAACAACTTGTGTGTCCATCAGGAGGAGATTGGTTAAATTAATTATGGCACAAACACAGTTTAGAATTCTAGGGAGTAGTTAAAAGAATAAGCCAGATCTATATGTGCTTTTACAGAAAGATCTTGCATTCATTTCGTTCATTGACAATGGCAAGAGGAAGAACAATATGTACACTGTTATCTATGTATGTTAAAGCTCACAATGTACTTTTTATAGAGCATCTAAGGAAGGAAAAGCCTAGAATAAATTTTAAAATAACACAAATTTTTAACTGTGGTTACTTCTGAGGAGAGGCATGCATTTTGAAGAAATGTAGTAAGGAAGGGAAAATGTGATTTATATATATTGTCAGAATTTGGGGGGCAACGAGAACATCTGCACTATGACCTAAAACTAAAATTTTCCTCCGGGGTAAACAGAGAGACAAGGGTCAGAGGAATAATGTTGAATTTTTTCTAATTTTCTGTCAAAGCTAGCATATCTGCTATGGAATCATTTTCTATCTCCTAGGAGGACTCCTGGGTTTTTAGGGATTCAATCTCAGTAGATGTTTGCTTACACGGTGATTTCTATGATCTTTCCTCATTGACTACTTACGAGGGAGGCTTGGGGTTTTAACCACCTAGATATGCTCACTCATTGGTGGATGTGTTCAGTGGCCAATCTCAAATAATTTACCCCATTATATTCTGATCTCAAATATCAGGGTGGTTTCCAAATCCTCCTCTCTAACTTCAAGTCTATAAACTAAGAACCAAGAGATTCTGTGCCAAATCAGACTCCACTCACCAGAGCATTTGAAAACACTTTGAGAGCATAATGTACACACCAAGAGGGTTGAAGAGATCTAAGCTTCACTGTTCAAAGTGAACAATTACGTGGAAGGGGCTATTGCTATCAAAGGGTGTTCACAGTAAGGGGCAGGACCTCCAGGCAGTTGGAACCTTCTATGTCAGGGAGAAGGCAGGTGAGTCTGGGCTGTCTGTTGCTCCAGGAGCAGGTGCAGGCTCGAGAGAAGGACACAATGAAGAGAGGGCCAGCAGGTCAGTTCCAGTTTGGATAGGAGGGTACACTGGGGAAGACTCAGAGGAAGGGAGTTATAATATGGGAAAGTGCTGGGACTGGACTCATGTGCAAAGTTCAGGGCAGAGTCATCTCTGCAAGAACCCTGGGGCTAGAGGCAGGAGGACCCCAGGTCAAGGAACCCCATAGATAGTCCCAAGGCGTGTTTAGACTCTCATTTTCACCTTTCTTGTTTAGGCCTGCTTTTACTACTTTGTCCATAGTATTTTTCTTTTTATTTCCTGAAAGTCATTGTGGACTAATAAGAAGAGCAGTGAATGAATAAACCCAAAATTTGCCTCACGCTGGGAGAAGTGGAACAGTGTGGGCTCTAGAGGAATTCAGATCTGGAATGTAGTCCCAACCCTGTCACTTACTAGCTGTGTGAAGTAAGCACATTACCAAATTCTATGAATATTGAGTTCTTCATTAAAGAAGTGGGTTTGATAAGCCTTGTCCCCTAGGACTGTTGGAGTGTGTGGGGTATATGTAAAACACCTGGCACAGGGAGTGGTGTGTACTGAGACTTTAAAGAATGGCATTTATTATGGTGATTTTTTTTTCACCCCAGATGATACCATCCCTTTAGCTGAGATTTTTTTGCTTTTGTTTTGTTTGTTTGTTTTTTAATCCAAGACATGCCCATGAATATACAGTGCCATAGGACACAGAACACCAAATTAGCCAAAAATTCTCCCTAGTAAGAAAGAACAGCAACAACAAAAACCCTTAGTAAATTTTCTCCCTTACAGGATATATTATTTAATTTGCATGTTGGGGAATCCTCTCCATCTGGAAGCAACTCAAAGCTCCTAGAATGTGTGTCAAAAACCAATTTCTTCTCTCCTTCCCTCCCTTCCACCCTTTGATTCAAATTACCCTTATTTTCGTTCATTTAACCCCTACCAAAATCCAGCCCTCCCTTAGAGTTTGCCAAATTATACTGAAGAGAACCTAGTTAAAATGCCCTTGTAATGGAGTGGGCTCTGACTCCCCCATCCCATGGCATAGAGTGCTGGCACAGTGGCTTCCTGGCATCTCACCTCAAGGTACTATCACCCTTAATTCTCAGAAACTCCTTGGAGACAATGTGTATAAAACATCTTCTTTGTGCACTGTGTTTGCCTGCACTGGGACAATAGCACAGGACACATTCCATCCCTCCCCCAGGTGGAGATCTGCTAAAATCTAAAAGCAGTTCCCTATTCCAGGCTTAGTCTCTCAACTCTGAGTCACACCAACCAAGAGTTTCAGCCCATGTTCACCACCCTGACACCCTCCTCTGACCCACTTCCCAGCTTAACTTAAAATTACCTCCCACAGGGGGACTTGTGGTTTTCCAAGGGTCCAAATTGCCATGCCTCGTGGCAATTACACTGCACTGTTCTCCTCGGGACCTCCCCCTTTCCACCTCCCTCCACCACACTCCTTTACACTTGTAATTTTTATCTTACAGGATATCTCACCATCTTCCTTATATGATAGCTACTACTAGACTCTAAAATTCTAGGGACAGTGGCTCAGTCTTCTTTTTCTTACCCTTCCCAGTACTACCGTGGACCTTTCCAAAGAGCAGGTGTTCAATTAATGTTTGAGGAATTATAAAGTTTGTGAATAAGAGCCCGGATTTATTACTATTTAATTTTTCCTACATTCTCTTAAATAAACCAAGCAAATTTAATGTATATAACTTTTATTTTACAGAACAGAACAGAAGAAATAAGAGAAGCAAAGAATGTACCATCTTTTACTTTTTTTCTCTATTTCTTAATTACAACTATTTTGCTGCTGTTTATTTCACATTTCTAAGGAAATGCCTATTCTAGTGCCATGTTTTCTTGTTCCAGATGACTAAATAAGATGGAAGTTTTCCAAATTTGTTTTATAAAATAGGAAAACTCTTAGCTCTTAAGCCTCATAAACAATAAAATATTATATGTAACCAATATCATTCATACACTTAGATTTCTAAAGATAATTAAACTTTTAAAAACAAATAGCATTTGAAAACTTCTGACAAAAACAAAAGATAAACTACAAGTTATTCATGTAGAACAGGAACACAGGTATGATATGTACTGTGTTCTCTCCAACACCACCATATTCTTCCACTACTGAAAAGGTTGAATTCTCTCTTCAAACACAAAGTGAGGAAAGTGCCTCAGACTTTAGCGGTGGGAGGAGTTGCTGGAATTGACCATGGAATATGCACTGGCCATGGCACTCGTACGAAACAGAGCTGCAAGTCTGGCTCGGGCTCTCTCTTCTTCATCTCTCATAGCCTCTTCATACCAGGATGGGAAAGCACTCGGGACTGTATCATGGATCTTGGCCAAAAACTCCAGGATTTTCATTTTGCTGGTTTCGGCGTGGGCTCTGGGACCCCACAGGAATTCGTAGCGTGGAGGATCACTGTTGGCCACCTGTCGATACTCCAGGTACCTTTCCCGCACCAGATCTTGAGTGAGGAGCTTCTTGGCATCCCCATACATAACATGCATCCTTCCGTCATATATCTCCATTACATTAAGCACTTCCCAGACATCTTCTTCAGAGGCACAGTTGCCCTTCATGAAGATCACACACAGGACAGTCATCAGGAGGCCGGTCTTGGGCATTATCTCCTCACCAGTCAGCCTTACATCACCCCTGGGATTCAATTTGCTGACAAGGGCATAGTATTGCCTGGATGGGTCGACTTCCTTCACATCAATGCCAAAGGCCAGCACCATAAGGTCAGAGGCTCTCCTGAGGATCTCATCGAAGTGATTCTTATACTTTTTGATGACATACTTCAGCATGTCTGCCTTTGTTATGGACTCCCTCATGTTATACTTGCGCAGCAGGAACTGCACCAACAAAATTGCCTTTTGGTCTAGAGGTGATCTGGGTAAACGATGAGTGGTGGGTGCTGCCTGGGAGGTGCTTGGTCTTTCCTCATCTTGGCTCCGGGCACCTTCATCAAATGTTGTGCATGAACCATCTGCAGAGGCAGTGGTGGTGGATGGGGCTCTCTCAGGCCCCTGGGATTTGCTACATGACCCAGCAGCAGAGGAGCTCTGGGCATCACCACCACAAAGAGGAGAGGAGGAAGTGGAGGGCCCCTCTTCCTCTGCTGCAGTACCCTGAGCACCCTGGAGACCCTGAGCCTCACTCCGAGCCTGGCGGCGTTTCTCACGGGCCCGGAGCTTACTTTTCTGCCCCCGTGGCATGATGATACTGGTCAGGGAGTGTGGACAGGAGAGCAGGTAATGCGGGAACCTGGAGGAGGGAGAGTGAAATGGTGTGTACACTTTCAGCAGGGAGAGACCACCTTGGTTTTAACCAAGGCTACCTCTACAGGTGTCTGTGAGAGCACTTCTCTAGAAACTTACAGGGCTCCTGTTCTAATCAGCCCATCCCGAGAATGCAGTGAAGGAAGTGTAGGTGAATGTTAGGCTGCAGACTGCCTGCCCTGCCTTGGGAGAGTTAGGGCTGAGAGCAGGACCTGGCAGGTCTAGGGTCTGTGGTATCCTCTCCGTTCACATTCAGGATCATGTCAGCTGCTCCTCCCCCTCTGGGTCTCCTCCCCCTCTGAAGCTCTGAAGCTAGCCCCCTTATACCAATAGCTTCACCTTCCTGAGACCCCTGAGAAGAAAATGAGACCACTCTTGATGCCCCACCTCCACCCCACAGCCAACAACAGGAAAAAAGATTTTATTGTACTGGTCCCTCTGTTCCAGATGATCGGAGTTTTCAGTACTCGCTTGCAGCCGCCCGCATTAGATCAAAGCCCCCACCTCCCAGAAACCTCCCTGGAGAGAAAGAGGGGACTCCTTAGCTTGACAGACTTGCCTGGGGCTTCCCAAGGCAGACCGCAGGAGCGGAAGTCTGTGTGGCCACTCACGGTTATGAGGTTGACAGTCTTAAGTCCTCGCTCAAGCTCCTCTTTTATTCCGCGTAAAGCCTGGGATTTCTTCCTCTGCTGACCTGAGTCCACCAGCCTCAGAATGGTCTTCACTTCCTGAGACTATGGTGGTGCGTTGGATTTAACAGCTGTGCCTCGAGGGGTGGGAGCGAGGCTGAACGCGGCCAGGTTCTGAGTCCTCCTTTGTTCTGGCGGGGCGGGAGGGGGGGCGTTGGTTGGCAACGCAGTTGTATCTAAGGGTCCTCACCTTTACTCTCCACGTCACCTCTCTTCTCTGAAGACCTGAGACCCTTGAGGTGGAAGTCAGAGGGAATTCTCATGCTGACAGCTCTGCCCTGGGCCTCCTGGGGGTGAAAAGAGGGGCGGGGCTCTGCACAGGCTGCGCCCCTTGCTTCTGGGGTGCTTTGTCCTGTTAGATCTCAGGGTTGGGTGTGGAGGAGGCAGAGTAGGGTGTTTTCCTCTTGGCTTCTTCTTTAAAGCCTTCCTGGGAAACACCACCTCCTCCAAAGCTCTGAGCTGTTTCCCTACTGTAAACCTTGCAAAGAATGGGTCAAAGTCCCATGCTAGATACGTATGGGGAAACTGCAGCACAAAGCCGGGTCTTAAGACAGGTGGTGGATTCTAAGAAAAAAAAATACACTGGATGACAAAGTCTGTCCACCAGCCAAACTTAGACTTTTTGGAACCTTCTGTTCTGAAAGATCTACTTTCTACGGGGAACAGGCTGAGCTGCATGATTTTGTGAGACCCAGATTTTTTGACATTTTTTAACATTGGCCAGCCCTGTTCAGTGACATTATTTTTTGACACTCATTCATAGTAAGAAATACATTTACATCTCTAACAAATATGTGTATATGCATTTTTTATAAAAGAATACCTACCCTTGTTATGTGTGATTCATTCATTCCATTCCTTATATTTGATTGCAATATTTATTTTTAAAAGGCCAATCCTATCCAAAAAAAAGAGAGAGAGAGAGAGAGAGATTTCAGGTGGTTATTAACAAAGCTTCTGTGATCATACTCTTTTAATCAATTTAAACTTTTGTGTTGTCCTATTATTATCCCACAGTACTGGCACATAGGGTGTGAGGTGCCATCTCAGATTCTTCAGTGAAGCAGTAGAAATTCATTATCCCAAGGCATGCTGAGAAAAAGCAAGGGCCAAACTTCAAAGCCTTTCCCCCAACCAATTCTGTCATCTGCTTCTGTTGCTAAAGACCTGTCTCTACTTGAGGGTATGCCCCCACCTGCCCATACATAAGTACTAGTTCAACACAGATTTTGTGTCCCTCAAGGATTTCTCATTTGTGTTGCTTTTGTACTGTTGATATCCTTCTCTAATTCTCCTTTCTATGGCTTCTCCAGGATTGATTTTGGAAAATAGCAGCCCAGTTCTGGTTGCCATCTTGGATGGTACATGTAAGGCAATGTATTAGTCTGTTGGGTCTGCCATAACAAAATAACACAGACTGTGTGACTTAAACAAAAGAAATTTATTTTCTCACAGCTCTGGAGGTTAGAAGTCCAAGACCAAGGTGTCAGCAGGCTTGGTTTCTGGTAAAGGCTCTTTGCCTGGCTTGCAGACAACTGTATTCTCACAGTATCCTCACATGGCCTCTTCTCTGTGTGCACGTGAAAGGAGATCTCTGATTTCTCTGCCTCTTCTAATAGAGACACCAGTATTCTTGGATTAGGGACTCACCCTTATGATATCATTTAACCTTAACTACCTCCCTAATTGTGCTATTTCCAAATAAAATCACATTAGGAGTTAGGGTGTCAGCATATGAATTTTGAGGACACAATTCAGTCCATAGCAGGCAGTAAACCTGTAAATAATTTAAGGAGAATTGACATCTTAAAATAGTCTTTTCCCCATGAATAACCATAATGTGCTGATCTATTTATTTGGGACTTCTTTTCCTTAAGTCTATTTTTATAGTTGCTTCCAAAAAGATTGTGTACATTTTTGTTAGTTTCCTTTTAGGTAAATTTTGAATACTTGCTGTTGTTGTGATTGGGATATTTTCTACTACTTGTCCTTATTAGTTACTGATTTTGTGTAGCTAGACTCCTGAGTTTTGTGTAATGCTTCACAGCTTTGTGAAGTTTCTTATTCATTTGAGTATTTTTTGCACTTGTTCTTGTGGATTTTCTAATTAAAGGAGCATATTGTCACCATTTATTATCTGTCTTTTCAATATTCTTACCTTTTGTTTAATTTGATGTATTTATTGCTCTGGTTATATATTTGAGTCCACTTTTAAACAGTGGAGATGGTACCATGCACCTGTGACTTTCTTGGTCCAGATTTTAATACGGATGCTTCTAACATTTCACATTTATGTAAATTTGCTGTAGATTTTAGGAAATGGAAATTATCTTCTAATGTCATTTTGCTAGGATTTTTTTTTTTACCATGAATGAGTGTTAAATATTTTTCACAAAGGCTTTTACTGCAGTCCTGAAAATGACCAAATGCCTTTTCTCCTCTAATCTATCAGTGTAGAGAAATTCCAGTTGACAGTTTTTTCTAATGTTATATCATCTTTGCATTTCTCAGACACAGCCTACTTATTCACTGCTACATTGAACATGATATGAATTTATTTAGAATAGATGCCTCTATGTGAGTAAGATTGGCTGAAGTCATCTTTTCTTGAAGTGTCTTTATTTGGTCTTTGTATCAAGGTCAATGTACCTGTTAAAATGAGTTTTATAACTTCCCATCTTTTTTTGCAGCTTCGAAGAGTTCATATAAGATGGCAATTACTGTTTCCCTGACTATTGGATGAAACTATCCTCTAAACCTAGCTGGTTCTAGCACCTTTTGAGGGGGGCTGGCACTTAGGCTAGAGTTTCAGTTTAAATTGTTTAATTGACATTTTATATTCTTGTTTAGAACAATTGGGTCCACACAAATTGTAATGTAATTGGAAAATTATCTTTCTCAAAAAAATTGGTCCATTTAACTTGGAATTTCAAATTTAAAGACATGATATTTATAAAAAATGTTTCACTAAAAAAGTATCAAGTATCTACAATACAGAAAAGAGTATAATCACCTTACTCAATATGCTTGCAACTCAGCATCAATAATCGCCAATAGAGTTAGCAGTTGGATCAGATTAAGATTTATTGGGTTTCTGCTTGTTTATTAGCAATACCACTCAAGAAGTGATGCTGTGTACTTTCACTAAGAGAATATAACGTTTGTGTGTCTAGCTTTGTGCTGATATTGGCAATTATTGATAATTGTCACTTTTGTCCATTAATTCATTAGGGGTTGTAAGAAGGTAATTATCTAATGATATGATTCCTTTTGAATTTATTAGCTGAAATACTTCTATAGGTAGAACCTTTCCTTCTTGGTCCACCATTTGGTTATGCTGAGGTAATGTTAAATATATTTATGGTGCTCTCTTATATTAAATCTCTTGTGCTCCTATATTTTATAGAATTTTATTTAACATCACTTATTTAGAATTCTTTCTTTTGTAATTGATAATACTTACAAAAATTGTGCATTTTATAATTCTCTCCCAATAACTAGCTTTGGTTAGTTGACTTTACTGTTTTTTAATCCTTATGTTTAAATTGATTTTCATTATTTATAACCTTCTACCTCTTAAGATTTAATATTCTATTTATTCTCTGACTTACTGAATTCTTTGGATGCTTTGAATATTTCTCGTTTGTAATAGGTCTATTTAAGAGTATATTTGTCTCTCTAAATAACACCATTAAGGCTTAACTCATAGGTAGTACTTTAGAGCCTTGTGTGTATAGGGCATAGCTACAAGAGTGGAATTGGAATGTTCCTAATACAAAAAAATGTATACTTAAAATTTTTACAACTTGAATATATCTCTCTGTGTCATATGCTAGGAAAACAATAAATATAATTGACCACATGTAACCGTCAAGAATTGACCAAAAGAAACAGAAACTTCTCTATATATTTAACCCAGAAAGAATTTAATGTAGTAAATTGGTTACCGAAGGGATGGAAAAGCAACATAGAGGAGAGTCAGGAAAACCAATACTTGACAACTTCAGGATGTTACTCCTATCTTTATCTTTAGGCTGGATGTACAAAGAGAATAGGTAGGGTTTGTTACTGGAGCCTAGGAGTCAAGATTAACAGAATCTAGAGCCATGGTGTACTAATATGATGAAGGCTGAAGCAATGGGGAAGATATAGGTCATTAAAGGAGAAGCCACCTGAATCAGAGAGGGAGGAGAAAAACTCTAATTGCTCTTGTTTTCCTGGACTGTAACCTTCTGTTGGTACCTCCTTTTGCCTGAAATAAGATGACAGCCAAATGTTATAGAACCTAGGATACATGGGTCCAGCCTATTTATAATAGAGAACGGAGTAGGGAAAGGGTGAGAAATGGATCTAAGGGCAAACAGTTCCAGGAATGACATACTGAACTGACATTGACATATTAAATGAGAAAAAATACATTTAAATTGATACAGAGAAATATTTTTGTGAAATATCAGCATTTATTCATGATAAAGAAATATTTTATTTGACTAGATGAATATATCCATCAGAAACAATAGAAATTTAAAAAACCTACAGTAAATGTAATACTTAATATGAAAATATTAAAAGCTTTTATGTGAAAACAGGGAAGTAGAGAAAGATGCCTTCTGTCATTATTTTATTAAGTTTTTGATGAAAATTCAACACAGCACATTAATGGGAATCAGAAGAAATCACGGGGATAGGGATTGGAAAATAGGAAACACAACTTATATAATTAGCAGATGATTAGACTGTGTATGGTGAAAATTCAAAGATAAACTATTCAATAAAATTTTTTAAAGGTTTCTTGGTATAAGACCAATATACAAAAATAAATTTTGTTTCTGCAGCAACAAAAAGTATTAAAATGAAACTAAACAAAGTATAATTTGTAATTACCATAACGAAGTACCAAGTGCTTCAAAGTTAATATAATAACAAAATGTAAAAATTTTATGGAAAAAAGATAAACTATATTATTACTAATAAATATATAACTAAAGAGAAACAATATAAGTATTTGGAATGGAAGATATAATATTGTAAATATGTTAAATCTCCTCAAGTTTAATCCACAGATAGACTAAAATCACAATCAAAACTCAATTAGGCTTTATAAATGTGTGTATGTATGTGAGTATGTATGTAAAACTTGATAAGCTGAATTTAAAATTTAAATTCACATGAAAATGGTTAAATATAGCCAAAAAAGATGAGGAAAATAGAAGACATAATCTACCAGATAGTGAGAATTACTACAAAGGTATAATAATTAACAATTTTTGGTATGTTTGAAGGATAGATAAATAGGCCAATGGAATTGAATAGAGGATAACTAAACAGACCCACTTAGATACTGATCCCGAAATTATAAAAAAGTGCCACTCACTGCAGAGCAATGGGGAAAGATAATATTGAAATCAAAATGCAGTTGTAAGTTATGTCAATAAAAATGGTGGAGTAAGGAGCTCTAAGGGCACAGCCCCACACAAAAACAGAAAAACTAGGCAAAAAAACCTGCCAGAATCAACTTTCTTGAAACTATAGGAGATAATCAAAGGTTTATAGCAATCAAGCAATTGCTGAATCAAGAAAAAACACACTTAAACACATTGTTTAGAGATATCTTTGTCAAACCATGAGCTGACCACAGCTAAAGTAACTGATCCTTTAGAGATCACACATAAAAAGAATATATTCTTTAAAAATAGTTTAGAAAACTTGGCCGGGCGCGGTGGCTCACGCCTGTAATCCTAGCACTCTGGGAGGCTGAGGCGGGTGGATTGCTCAAGGTCAGGAGTTCGAGACCAGCCTGAGCAAGAGCGAGACCCCATCTCTACTATAAATAGAAAGAAATTAATTGGCCAACTAAAAATATATAGAAAAAATTAGCCGGGAATGGTGGCACATGCCTGTAGTCCCAGCTACTCGGGAGGCTGAGGCAGAAGGATCGCTTGAGCC
>CAUYMX010127707.1:0-22657 GCA_963573855.1 Lepilemur septentrionalis | reverse complement strand
ACAGAACACACACACACACACACACACCCTAATTAGGAAGCTATTCTCTGTCAATTTACATAACATGAAGTTCTCTGATTCTTAGGATAATCATGGCTAAGACTCTTAAGACATCATCTTATTAATTCCCCCATCATTAGTAAAGTGTTTTCTTCAGTCACTCTAGACTTTAAGAGGATCATATGTTTTCCTCTCTAATAAACTGAGTAATTTATAAATGACATAAACTTATCTCTATTTAGATTTACAATTTAAAAATTCCCTTGACTTTTACTCAGTGGAGTTGAAATACAGTTAATAAATGTATGATAATTTGGCACATATTAAAACATTTTAGAAAATGCAGTCTCATTTCTAATAGCTGCAGTGCACATTGTGAGTAGCTGTACAAGGCAATGGATTCACCTATTTTGTCTGGTTGGTCTGTGACATGAGAAGTCCCAAATGGCTGGAAAATAAACCCAAATTTTAGTTTTATGGATAAATTACAAACTTACATAATATAAACTTTTCTTCTTTAGATACTAAGGCTTATAAAATGCAGAGGATAAAGTCATGTGGACAGCAAGTAAATCTTTTAGTTTTATGAGGTAGAAATAGTGTGCAGCTTCACTCCTACTTTTGCCACTGGTTTTCTGAATTCGAGCGTGTTGGCTATGGTTGAAACAGCATCTATTTAGAGTACTGTCTAATAGCATGGACAACAGCCTGCAGGACAGCAATCAAACTCATCAGGTGGTATCTCTCATCTTGACATAAACTCAATTGTTTATGTCAGAGGACTATTATTTGTGGTCAACTATTTCTGATAGTGAATGGAAGTGAGGAATCAATTAATTCTGTAATCTTCAACATAAAAAATAATGTTTTTGCTTTAATCAGAAAATGTTCTGTGGTCAGAGGCAAGGCTGGATGGGATAAGATGAAGCAGCTTTCAGTACATTTCCAGACTGTGGATCCAGCAGAAGCAAGGATTATGGTTCTAACAAAAGGAAAGTCGATATTCTATTATAGTAAGATGAATCATTTTATTTCCATAATAGTATGGGTCCAATGTAATCAACTTGCCACCAGTATATGCATTTGGGAGCTTATAGTTGGTCACTATTATGGCCAAGTAAGGAAGTCGGCAGTGACAGTAGCCAGGACAATTTTGGTAAAAAATTGTTTCTATCACATTTTTGTATACATAACTTACTTTCCCACTTCTCTGCCTTCTTTGTTCATTGACTGTCATGAATATTGTGATGACTGGGGAAAAAAGTCAACTGGCATACACCAAGAAGAGATTCATATTCAGATAATTATTGAGAATTTCCCAGTCTTGAGCATTTACATGGGACAGAGGGTCTCACAATTTACACCTTATTTTAACAAGTTTACTTATTTAATGTTCTCCAAAGTTCATTTTTACAATCTTTTATTCTAGTTCCTTATCCCTTAATCTAGTTCCTACAAATCCCTGACCAGCTAAATCAATTATTTACAGCTCAGGAGTCAGCATAGATCTATACTTGGATGATCTCTTCCGCTAGCCAAAGTTAATTATAGATATAACTGTCTTATTTTACAAACAAACATTTTTTCCCTCTTTCCTTCAGAGCCTTCATTAAGTGGAGGTATAATATGGTAGTATTTAATTAGGCAATGCCATCGGTAAATCAGATTTGTTATTTTTCCTCCTGAGTCAATTAGTTTTAAGAAACTAACCAATTCATAGTTATGAATTAGGGTAAAGATAGCAGTGTGACAAGAGGAACCATTAAAGTCAGACACATGCACCTATAGGATGTCTTCTGGGTCAAGTCACTAACACTTAAACATGCAATGATGCTGACTACATTTATTTTTGGCTTAGTGAGTCAAATAGCACATAATTCATAATGGAGACTTAGGTCACACAGTCAATTATTATTCCATGTTCTCATTTTTAATCTCAATGAAGACTTAATAATAAGCCAGAGCTCTTTGTTTAAAGAAGATTAAAAACTTGTTGAAGAGATTATTACTTTGCACCGAACTTGCTTCTTGTATGTTTTGTGTCAGAACTTGTCACTGGCTGCTACTGTGAGTATTATTGGATTCCCTAAGTGAGTACAAGCCAGACATCCATTTTTTTCTGGTGCCTCTACTCAAGCCTAATAGCCTTCTACAAAGCAATAGTGGATTAGAGTTATGTATTTCTTCCAAATTTAAGAAGGCTTAAGCGTTGTGCTGCTTCACATGGGTAAGTGATTCAAAAGAAATTAATTTGCACTTCTCTGTGGAAGGGATATCTCAACATGTTACAGAGTACAGGACCTTAAATAACTTTATTAAAATAACAGACTCCTTCCTCACTTTAGGGAGGATTTATCTCTCAAAGTTTGGTACCAATATTTCCCCAGTGACACTGAAGGTATGTGCTACTTCTGGTCACCACACTATCTTGGCATGATGTCTCAGTGTAGTGGATCTGAGTGATGTCTGAGGTGGGATAAGGAGTTGATCAAAATTTCTATAATATAAATAATTCCCTAATCCAGAAAGACAATGGGTCCTGAGGCAAATGTGCAAAGTGGCCTGCTATTTTTGCTGGGCCTATTGATTGGGTTTAAGAAATCCAAATCAACTACTACATATAAAATGCTAAAGCTGTAACTGTAAAAAAAGAAACCACATCTCTAATACCAACTGCAAATGAAGTCACTATAATTACAATACAATTGGAGATTGTAATAATTCAGTCAGGCAATTTAAGTGGAGTTGTGATAAAAATTTCATGATTCTTCCTTCTTTCCAATCTTTAATGGAGTAATTAATTTCAATGATTCTTTCAATGGTGAAGTGTTTCTTTTGCATAATAATGTCAATAAGCAATATGAGCTAGACACTTATGTGTGTTCCAGAGCCAAGAGGAAGATGCTGTCAGTGGTTTCGTATACCCATTCCAACTATACATCCAGAAAAATGGGAAAATAATCACAGATGATGTTTATAGAACTACTTGAATAATAATAACATAAGCAGGCCAAATTCAATTTGTCCTAGAGGCCTTCTGGCTTTTAAGTTATCAATATTTGCTTTGAGTCACTAATTGCTAAAATGTTTGCTTGCTTATTTATTTATTTATTTTTTTCTTTTCTGGTGTGGTTACTCTGGTTGTGATACAAATTCTTTCAAGGGATGCCAGGTGAGAGATTTACAAAATAATTTTTGTTGGAAGTGTAGTGTGCCTTTTCAAGGGTAGTGCCTCATTATTTTAGGGAGTTCCAAGTATTTGAAATGACAGAGAACTGCAAGATTTTGTAGGGACCATATATCATTTTATGGCTCAAGTTTTGTTATTATTACTTTTTAAAAAATCTTGCTCTGTTTTTCAAATTTTTGATAGACAGAAAAAGGGAAAAAAAAGTTTTATACTATCCCAGCAGAAATGGTATGAGATATCTATTTATTTTTGTCCTAGGATATCATGACTGATTTGTCAACATTTTAATTACCTATTGGTTACAGTTCTGATGATTGTTCTGACTCTGCTATTTATTATAATAACCATATTTATGTCTCTGGCTTCCAAGTGCTGATTCTGGTACTCTGGGACTTCATCATCCTCATTGAAATCAGGAAATCCATTCCAGTGGAAATATCGCTCTTTCACCACTGGCTTACAAATAGAGATACAGAGGGGTTTTTTTTTGTTTGTTTTTTGAGAAAAGAGTCTCACTCTGTGGCCCTCACTAGAGTGCTATGGTGCCAGCCTAGCTCACAGCAACCTCAAACTCCTCGGCTCAAGAAATCCTCCTGCCTCAGCCTCTTGAGTAGCTGAGACTACAGGTGCTTACCACCACGCTCAGCTAATATTTTCTATTTTTAGTAGTGATGGAGTCTTGCTCTTGCTCAGGCTGGTCTCAAACTCCTGACCTCAAACAATTCTCCCACCTTGGCCTCCCAGAGTGCTAGGATTACAGGTGTGAGCCACTGAGCTCAGCCTCAAAAGTTCTTTTCAATAGTGGTAATGCTCTGCTCATCAATATATACTTTAGTACTAGAGTTTAAAGTTTCTCTTTTATGCTTTCTTGTAAAACACATTTAGTGTTGGTCATAGTTGGACATGATAAATCTACTCAACCTTTCTATAAACCTAAATATTTTAATTATTTTTTAATATCTATAGGTGTCTAAACTTTATTACATTTCTATTGAATCCAAGTTTCAATATCCAGTTAAATACATAATCAGAATTACTTTTAGTAATGCAAACTTGGTCAGAATCTCTAAAATTTTCACTTTTATTAATAATTATTTCTTCATCATTCAACATAGAATATGAAAGAAGCATATAGTGTTTTGAAAATATCTAAGCCTTTAGAATTCAACAGAAATGGGTTTTAATTCAAATTCTAATACTTGATTTGTTTCACAGAGTAAGTTATTGAATCTTTGTGGTCATTATTATCAACAGAAAAATCAAGATAATATATCGTCATAACTCTGTATTTCATATAAAGGTCATTGTAAGGATTAAATAAGTATCTAATAAATGATAATGTTATAAAGCAATCTTTTATTGAAATAGGATGAGAGCAAATAAAATAAAATAATTTTAGTTCAACTCAAATTTTCACAATGTCTACCAGGTGGCTACATGGGATATAACTTGATGCATTGAAACCAGGCATATGATTTTTAAAAAATTATATGAGAGTAAAACTGTCCTGTCTAAACCAGGCATGTTCTTTTATTGTTAGTTATAAGTAGTGGCTTAAGTGCTTTTGAAACTAGATTTAAAAATATATATACTGAAACAGTGCAGGTACACTGGCAATTGAAACACTACTCTTTAACTTGAATTACTGCACACAAAGCAGTTCCACGTTGACAGGTAACTATTATTTATGAGAAGATGATATATTACTTTAAGTTCTCCTGACAGTCTTTATGTATATTTCTTTACCCAAGACAGTTGCAATTTAATAGTGCATTAAAAGACCATGTGCTATGCCATTTGTCATATGCTATATTTATATAATCTATGCTATTTCCTGCCTGAGTTCTAATTAATCTAGCAAACACTTCATTACCTTTTTAAAAACCTAACTCTATTTTAAGGTTAATTTTTAAACTATTGCAACATTACTGACACATTAAATATACATACATATTTTTCTTGAATAAATATATAAATATATTTTTCTTGTGAATTCAAAAAATTCACAGGGTACTGGGGAAACTTTATTTACAGTCTTACTTTAGTCATGTTTAATTGTAGCTTTGCCTTATGGCTATGGCTTTATCTTAGCTCACATAGTATTTATTTTTTAATATAGTATCAATTAATAATTGAAAGATAATAAAATGTGGTGCTTAGTGAAATGGTAGCCATCTAAATAAACGTAAAAGACAATTATATATAAATATAACTATAGATATATATATACACATAATTGCATATGTATAAATATATATATATATTTTCTTTATCACACCAAAACTACAGATCATCCTGACACTAACATATCATTGAAAAGAGTGTACCATCCTACTCTCCTGATATCTTCCTGTTTGGCCCTTTCTGACAATTTTATAAACTATGGTCTGAGATTTCCAGGTACAAACTACCAGGTAATAATAACTCCAGAATATTGCTAAGTGTATACTGAAAGACTGGGTAAGTGAAAATCATTTTCCCAAGCATGCTATCTCACAATTACACAGAATAAACAAAAGAAAAACAAATGAGCAAAAACCCCAAATCAATCAACAAACGAAACCAATGATATGATATAAATCAGTGTTTATAACCTTTAGCTTAAGAATGATTAGCAAATTGTCTGAGTCCCACTTTAAGAAAAAATGATTAAGCCCAGAAATCTACATATTTACTAATCTAAGGAAGGGGTTCCTTGGATATATGTTGAAAAACACGGTTATGAGCTGTTCGTGCTATTTATTTTTTTCTTCTAGGTAGCTATTATAGCAAATAAATGAAAATATCCCTTATTTGACTTGTTTTTAAACCATACCTGATTTTTGCTTAAACATAACATTTCAGAAATCTACTATTTCACTACTTACAATTAACTTTCTTACTACTATTTGGAGGAAAACTAGTACTTTTTCCCCTTTAGAACAAGTAGATTTCTTAAAACAATAAATAAAGAATGAATCATTCGTTTCTCCCATATGCACAAATGACAGTTTGGAAAGTGCACACACGTACAACAATAAATAGGGCTGAAAAGAGAGCCACAGAATACTCAAAAGTTGAATGATTGAATATGTAGTTCTTGGCAATAAAAGACTTAGAAATATGTTGTCATTTGGGTAATAATTGGTTTCCTATGCAGGAAGGACTAAAACCTGAAATGTCAGTAGCTCATGAATTACCATCTAGTACTGTCCTATGATGGGCTTTCTTATTAGACTTCAATTTTGAGCCATAATAGAATTTCATAAAAGCACTTCCACTTGTATTTAATTTAGACTTTCAATAAGTGCTGTATTTCAGGCAGAAAAAAAAATGTTTCTAAATGCAGTATTTTAAGGTCATATTAGTCCTGCTTGAGACAAAACCCTTTGCTAGTACAACTATCTAGGACAGAGAAAGATATAGAGCTTGTCATTCTCAGTTAAGGAAAAATAAGTCCAATAAAATTGGTTATGTCTTGCTATATAAGCAATTTCACTTGGTATTTTGGGGTTTTTGTAGTCTACTTCATTAATGTACACAACAAATATTTAATGAATGTTCGTTTTGTGCTCAGGAAATCATGCAAAGCACTAAAGTAAGAAGCATAATTAAGCTCTTGGTCTATGATTGCCTTTGAAAATGTAACAATCTGAAGAGTTATTTTCAGTGAAATGAGTCTAAAATAATGGATTTTCATAGGTATAAATCAGAGGTTAAAATGAATAAAAGATATTATCTACATATATATTAACTAAATAAGATCAAGGGAAAAATCTCAGCTTATTACAGGTACTGTACAAATAAAAATTGTATAGATTCCATGTTTGCCACCTAGGACCTTACATATTTAATAAAATTAATAAGAATATAAATGCATAAATAATAGTTATCACATTGAGTAGTACAAAAGGAGAATAGATTAAACAGGATCACATGTTAGAGACAGATGTTTTTAAAAAAATGAATATACCTTAGGTTCAAAATAAAATATTAATGTATATGATAACAGGAATAACTAAATAAAGACAAAAACTATCTTACTGCCTGTCAGTAAGGTAAGGATCATGACAAAGTAGTCATCTCAGAAAGCTTTTAAAGAAAGCAGTAAGGATGCAATAAAATTTAGGCAAAAAGTACACATCATAAGTAATTAGCACAAATTGAGAAAGGGGTGAAACTTAATAAAGTTAAAATTAAGTAGATATATTAAAAATGATCATGAGAATGAGCCAGAATACATGAGTTGT
This sequence comes from Lepilemur septentrionalis, assembly GCA_963573855.1. NCBI lineage: Eukaryota > Metazoa > Chordata > Mammalia > Primates > Lepilemuridae > Lepilemur > Lepilemur septentrionalis. The sequence continues at coordinate 15,238 of CAUYMX010127707.1, read as the reverse complement.
CCCTAATTCTTTGGGGAGGTAGAGAATACAATTTAATTTTAATTATAATTTTTAAATAACATACAATTAATTCTGGGGGCTGCAGTTTTCATGTAGGAAAGATAATAGAGAATTTTCAGGAATAATTGTACAAGAATAGTTAATGGTTTGCCTCTGGTAACAAAAATTTCACAATCTCCCCTTCCCCCACCTGGGAATCACTAAGATATATGATAGAAATCAGGCATTGTAGACAAGGTCAGGAATTCACAATAGTTCAAAGTTAAAGAACAGAGTATAACCATTAAAAGTTTTAAGAATTGAAGGACAGCCAATTAATATTTGGGCAGTGACAGTAGAAAAGCTGGTTTGAATTGGTGGACATCTCAGATGGTTACAAAGAATGGCATACTCCACATTGAGAACTTCTTCTTTTCACTTGATTTTTTTTTCTTGATTTTTACTTTTCTTTTTCTTTTTAATTAATATTTTTTATGTATTTTTTTAATTGGGGGAAAACTACAAAGCATTTACAGTACAATGTTTACAGTCACAATTTGTAGTGAGCTGATTTCCCAAAATATATTACCTTTTCTTGATTCTCATTTTCAAAGAAGGTTGTGGACTATACAGAATGCAGAAAACAACAGTGAATAAGTGAAGTTGGAGTAACAGGATTACGGGAATGAAGCAGAAGAGGCAAAACACACATTTAAAGCCACTGAAGTGTAAACTTTCTTCTTCCAAAGGGTTGGCTACTTGAATGTATGAGCGAATTTATTAAATATGTGTATTGGACTACTCAGTGTGTAAGGCCTGATATTCATGCATATGAAACATGAAGGAAAGAAAATAATGTACAGGACATCGCCACTGGAGATAGAAGGAAGAGTTAACTGAAAAAAGGGACACTAATTATAAGGCTGGGGGTGCAGAGAAGAAAGATAAAAAGATAGAAAGGTTTGCTGGTGCCAGCAGTGATTTGGATTGTGGCAAGGGGTGCAGGCGGCATGGGGAACTGGAATTGTGATCAGAGAGTGACATTGTTGGTGGAACATATTGTTCAATAGAGAAGCTTTGTCTTGCTGTTTAGCATTCTAATGATTTACCAAACAATAACAAAGCTAATTAGGACATTCACAAGAAAATTTTTAAAACTATGCAACATGTCCATTATGCCATTAGGAGGAATTAGTTGAACTGGTCAACAGGTTAATAGCATACAATATTTTTGGGAAAATGGTTATGAAAACACACAATTACACATTATAATACACCCACGTCACATTCTTCTCCTTTTCTATCCATCCTCTAAGTTCTTATCTGTCACTCAGTTTGAAATAGAAACAATATACAAAGTAATGCAATTTTAGTTAGCCCATGTACATTTCAAAGTATAATTGCTTACTGATTTTGAGATGCAATTTCTCTAATGCATTTTATACATGTATTTCTTCTCATGGGCAGCTGTTCTTCAAGAGTTTCAATACATTTCTGCCACTGAGTTCTAGAAATTTATTGACAATAATTTAAAATAATAAAAAATATGACCTACTGAGAAAATAACCATAGTCTCAAATAGAGTTTTATGGCTTATGAAATTGGAAAAATAAAATTCCATGTTTAACACTTTTCCAATTCCATTGGTAGCTGTATTATTGTTCCTTTGAAATACACCTTATTTACATCAAGTGAAAAATATTGTAATGATTTTGATTTTACATCTATAGTTCCACTTCATGTTTAGTTTTGTAATTACCTTTGAGATCATTCACTTTACTGTAGGAAATACTTATTCAAGCAAATTTAAAATAAAAATGTTCATCCAATGTGATGAAATTCAAAAAGTCTCTGTGGGGAGATCTAAAGATTAATTTTATAAATCGCATTATTTCTATATTATTAGTGCATTCTCTCTTGGCTACAACAACTAACTACTAAATATTAGAGTATTCAAGGGAATGAACAGGATTAAATCTAAATTTACTCTTTCTTTATTATGATTTTTAAATTTGAAATACAGTGAAATTTAGTTAGTGCCTTATTTATTATGCAGAATAATCAGTAAAACATTGGTTTGCGTTAGTTACTTTCTAATTGAAAGAGAATTTACATGTATTCCCCACTATGTGCCAGTCATTGTAATTTGACAGCTCACTCGCTGTATGTTCATAAAATGCATAGTGGTACAGACATAGGCATATGAATTTTCCAGCTAACCTCTGTGGAGGAAATTGGTAAGTAATACAGACGGCCATATTAGAATATTAAAATGTCCATGAGGTGTAATTTCAGAGCAATTAGACATTAAAAACAATGTGTCATACTCCAGGGTCCCAAAATCGTACCATCTATTGATAATTCACATTATATAGATATTCTATGGACTTCCACAAATATGTTAAGGGAAGGATTCCAGAAAAGACTGAAAATCTCACTTGTCCAACACATGGAAGCCAGAGGCAAGAAGATTTGAAGACTTACATGGATAACTATTACTGACTGCCTTTGGGATTACTCACTGTTGAAACCAAGGGACTTTATCTTACAGAGGTTGTTGTCAACAGCTTGCACAGGAGTTAATAGAATGAAGGTCCAGATGAATGGTTACAACTAGGTTTTGTTTCTCAATTGCAGTTTCCATTCATTGATCTTTTTCCAAAAATATAAATTATCATATTTAGCCTGGTTTTCTTTGTCTCCACTGCCATTCACTGTGGATGGCCCATAGCCATTCAAAACTACCATCATCGGTTATGTGAAAAGTTTAGACTTCACCACTATGTAAAAAAAACTGCCATTAAACCCCTTAAATTACAAATTAAAAACAAACTACCTTCATCTGGTATAGGCAACTCTCACGCTTTCCATGTCCATTCCTTCTCTGATCCGTGTTATTCTCCATTACATAGTTAATGTGATTTTTTTAAAGTCATAAATCTGATCAGTTTGCAAGCCTATTTACTATTCATCTACATCTTTACATTTCGCTTATAAGATAAAATTCAAAATTCTTATCATGATGTAAGTATAGCAAAGAATTATGTTTGCCTGCTAGTAGCAGTGACTAGAAATATTAGCTTTAACAAGATTATTATTACATTTTTTTCTCAAACTATGATCAAAATTAATAAATTTAATATTTGTACTAGAATCTCATGGTGGCATCAGAAACCCATGGTTTTTTATATCTCTGTTCTGCCAACATTAGCTCTTTACTTCCATTATCAAGGTGACCTCATGTTCTAAGATATTTATGAAGAAGAAAGGTAAGGGCCAAAAGAGTGCACACTAGCCACCTATTTATTTTCTTAAGGATATTAAGCAATAGTGTCATCCTACATTTTCCTCTTATGTCTCCTCTACCAATGTGGTTTGCTATGGGGAACACTAGAAGATTAGGTTGCTTTTCTGGGCACTGTGAGGTTACAGATCAGAAAATTTTGCCTTGGGAGGCCAACATCCAAAGAACAGAGGTATCTGATATTGGAATACAACATAATTATTCAAATTTTTCCATGTGCAATTTATTCCTATTACAAAAGTATTGCAAACTTCAATTATAATATTATTTTAAAATATTATCTTAAAATATGACTATTAATATATATATATATTTCAAATCATACCTGGTCATTCCATGTAAATTGAAATGTTAATTTTGATAAAGTGCTTTACAAGATGTGAGCTGTCAAGTCAGTTTAAAAAAGGTTATTTGAACCTGTGCTCTATGCGGTGGTGCAGAATGTCCAAATTTTGTCATTGATGTGGTTGTTAGGATGGAAGTGATGCTTGTTCAAAGTTTCTCTATCCTAAGTGGAAGCCAGAAATCAATATGAATTATTTTAATAAAACTTAAATAAGACATTTCCAAGAGAATATCTATAAAAACTGTTACCTTTACCTTTAAATACTCCTGCTTAATTTTTTTTTAAAAAAATGGAGGTTTATATGTTTTTACATCTTCAATTCACATTGTAGATAGAGAAAACTTGCCTTCTCCATGTAATAATCTTTTGTAGATTGCTTTTCTTTATAAATTGCTTAGTACTTTTAGTAAAATGAGAAAAGTACAAAGTAATTATATTTTTATATAACAATGAATTTACACATATTTCTTTTTTATAAATAATTTCAGCTTTTAAATATTTTATATATCAAACTTCAGAACATGCAATGTTCAACCTTTCACATCATTTTCTTCTCAAAAGTAAAATCCATGAATTAAGGATCAAGTAGTAAAGCAGTAGCTCACACAATGTTCTTTTTTCATATACCATATTATTTATCAGAGGCACTCATTTTTAAACAAATCTTTGTGACTATTTCAAAATTTGGTGGTATAATCTATTAGATATCTTTACAGTGTGGGAAATATATATTTGTCAAACACAGGGATGTTAATAAATTTTATTCTCCTTCATCCACATTTCCCTAGATGTCTTGTGGTTACTGTAATTGGTAACAGATTATGTTTTCTAATATTCCTTTGCTACATCTAGAGAGAAAAAAATTTCATTCTACGATTAATATAATACCTTCGAAAATGTGTGTGTTGTTCTTCACTGATGGTTATCATATTATTGGTTCAACCTAAAGAGATAAAGATTTTTATTTTTTTAAGAATGGTGATGACTTCTACTGAAACTGCACTTTGCATGATTTGCATTAAACATCACTAAGCCATAGCAGAAGGATATGTTGCATATGCATAAAGATACAGTGTCTTGAATTATTTGATGCACTATTTTCATATAAGCCAGATTACCATACTAGTGAATTACATTTTTTTACATGTAAGTTTAAGTTTTGCTCTTTAAAATTTTTATCAGTGCCATCAGTATAAACAGTTTAAACATTTTCTTTAATAAAACATTGAGGAAGTAAATATCTTGCACATATTTCTTGTATTCTCTTAAAGCAAAATAGTGATAATTTTTAAAATTTTAAATTGCAAGGAAAACAAATATGTATATGTATATATATATATATATATAATAAGTTATGTGAAAAGGGATTGAAAATTATAGAAATATGCCCGTGGAACATTTGGTGTTCATAATTCCACTGGGACTACTTTTGTATTTTACATATAACTTTTCTGATTAGGCATAACCAAATGATTTATGAAATTCTCTTAAACTTAATGCCTCACTAAACGCATCAGTCTGAAAATAGTTCAATGATACTCCATTTTTTAAATCGAGTCTGGGGGTTCCTCTTTTCATAAAGATAAGCACACTATAATTTGTAATGTGTATATTTTAACATTTATGTTTTAAAATGGTCACAATTTTAACAGTTGGATAACAAAAAATGTTTACAATTTTGGGATGCTGAAAAATGTTAGTTTTTAATTTTAAGGCATTAAATTCACATATTATATCTATTTCCAAGACAAAAAATAAAATAAAAACATTAGCTGCATATTCTATAGTCTCTCCACAATGTTGTAATTAATTCACTTTAGCTAAAAAAAAACCTCACCCAAATTCATAAAATCAAGGAAACATACATATTCAATTAACCAAAACTGTGTTAAATGAGAGAGTGTCCTATGTCCATGGCCTGGAAAATGAAGTACAAGAAACAATTTGGATGGAACTAGAGACCATTATCCTAAGGGAAGTATCTAAAGAATGGAAAAGCAAACACCACATGTACTCACTATTAAATTGGAACTAACTGGTGAGCACACATGTGCATAGAGGGGAATAAATCTCAAAGGAAATCAAGCAGAAGGGAGGAGGGCAGAGGGAATGGACAAAAACCTAACTATTGAGTACCATGAACACTATCTGAGTGACAGGCACATGTTTAATCCTGACTCAAGCATTACATAAGCAATTAATGTAACTACAAACAATTGTACCGCCATAATACTTTGAAATAAAATACATACACACACATATATATACATATATATGTGCGTGTGTGTTTATATATGTCTAGAAATCTAAAATGATAAGGCTAAAAACTTGGATGATAAATTCAGAAGACAAAATGGAACAAGTGTAGGAAGCTGATAATCAAACAAGAAATAGAAGAAAACTCCTTGAGATTGGTAAGAACTCATTTTGTCAGATTAAAATACCTCAATAAATTCAAGACTGGATTTATTAAAAAATAGATGTTCCAGGCATAAATTATAAATGCTTTGATCTCAAAGGAAAAACATCATAATAGTCTCATAAGCTTCCAAGCAGAAAGTGTAAGTGAAAAATAAACAAACAAACAAAAAATTCATACTAGCATTGAGTTACTCTTTTCCCAGTTGTGATATTAGAAAACAGGCTAAAGAAAGAATAGGAACACGATCCTTAAATGAAGAAATCAGTCAAAGTGAGGCTACCAAAAGGAAATGCAAGTATTTAGAGAACACATTGTCTGTAGAACTACATCAGAGCCCTATTTTGAGAAAAAGTTTATGCCCCAAAAATAATTTGAAAAATTTAAACAGCACAACAGTTCTGACTTGGACAAAGATGACAAATTGAGAAGAATATAGTAAACAATGAAGCTTTTATACATATTTAAACATGAATTTCATTATTTATATATAAATTCCATTAATAATGGAATATACATGTAATTCCAACTTGTATATAAATAATAGAATATATATGTAAATACTTTATACAGCTATCACTTATTTTAAATATAAATAAAATAGATAAGAACAATCTATCTAGGAAATTTTGATATATATTCTAAATAAGAGCTCCAAAATTAAAAGAACAATTACCTAAAGGAAAGACATGTAAGTATTAAACTGTCTCAGGAAATCCTAATTGTAAGGAAAAAGGGAAAATGTAACATGAGTAATAAGCTATAAAGTTAAATTAATAATATTAATTATAACAGTTATTATGCTAAAGAAAACTTCATTAATCCTTTCCACTCAATTAGAGGCTATTGTGTTAGCTTAAAAAAATGGAATGCTGGCTACATTCCAATTATAAGAAACACACTGACTTAGAATAAAAGTTTGAAAATCATGGTAAACAACTAGAATTTTATTTACTATAATAACTATAACTATATCAATCTCAGGTGGAATTTAACATTAATACATAAAAAGGATTAAAAGAGAAAACTTTACACAGTCAATACAATATCTGGTATGAACTAAATGATGTAGCAACTAAATATATAAAGTAATCCATTAAAAATACAAGGATAAACTTGATATTTAATATTTGATTTTTTTCCTTGGGAAAATTTAATAATTTATGAAAGATTCAGTATGAAAATGTAAGTAATACAGTAATAAATAAAAAACATATATTGCTATCTGTAAAAACCTTATATTGCTGGTAGGGAAACAATAAATGATAAGAAAATTAATGAGTAAATTACTTAATATACTTAATGCATTTTAGTTGGGGAAATGAAGCATACAGATGTATTAAACATATAACTAAATAAATTACACTATGTAATAATTATTGCTATAAATAAAGGAAGAATAAAAGTACAACCAAGTAAGGAGGACCAGAGTACAGGGCAGAGTTTGGGAGTTTCAATTTCAAATATGGTGTGCCAGACTAGGCTTTATTGGAAAAAAATGACATGCAACAAAAGACTTGAAGGGATATGGAGGCTAGCCATGAGAGTATTTGGTGGAAGAACTTTTCAGGTAGAGGGAATAGCCAGTGACAATTTGAATGAAGCAGACGGGTCAGAAGAAAGTAAGTAAAGGATAAGATGAGGGAGGGAACCAGAGAAGTAACCACATCTTTGCAATTGTGAATTGTGTGCTATAAATATCCAAGTGCACATCAATACATGAGTGGGTTAATAAAATGTGGTACATGTATACCATGGAGTTCTACCTAGCCACAAAAAACAATGGTGATCTAACACCTCTTGTATTATCCTGGATAGAGCTAGAACCCATTCTACTAGGTGAAGTATCCCAAGAACAGAAAAACAAGGACCACATGTATTTACCATCAAATTCGTATTAAATGATCAACAATTATGTGCACATATAGTCATAACATTCATCTCATCTGGTATTGGGCAGATGGGAGGGAGGAGGATGGGATGGGTATATACACACCTAATGGGTGCAGTGAGCACCATCTCGGGGATGGACATGCTTGAAGCTCTGACTTGGGTGGGGCAAAGGCAATATACATAACTTAAACATTTGTATTCCTGTAGTATGCGGAAATAATAAATAAATAAATAAATAAGAGAAGTAACCAGAGAATATTTCATAGGGCTTTATGGGGGCTGCTGGGGAGGCTAACTACAGAAATACATGGTAGAAGCCTATGGACAATTATAAGAACTTTGCCTTTGACTGTGAGTAAAATGGAGAATCATTGTAAAGTTTTAAAGAATAAAGAGAATTTTGGGAAAAAGAATGAAAATATCTTTTGTATATTAATTATTTTAATCTGGCTTTGAACATGGATAAAATTTATAATTGAGTTCACCAACAAATAAACAAAGGAAAAACATTTAAATATTTGAACAATATGTCATATGTTATTAAGGGATAGAAGGCAAAGATGAAATTTCAATATAAGTAATGAAAACTTTCAATTTATTTTTGCCATAATAGGATTTTATCCTTCTTATCTAAATAGATTATTTTCCTAGCAAAGGAAAGCATTTTCTTTTATAATTCTAAGCCTAAAGATATGTGCTCTAAAATATTTACTTTTCTGTGCATTTTATTAATAAATCCCCTGTTAAACAACAAACCTTTAGAAGTAATAAAATGTTATGTTTTATTTGTAGTAAAAAAATTAGTGTTCCATAGTAGTTTTATTTAAAATATTTATGTGATTTAATATTTGTAAAATTTATGTCTCAAAATATTCCGTACAATATTAATGCTATAACATATTTGTATTTTCATTGCTTGATCGATTCTAAATAAAAGTAATATTTATTTAATCATTCAATGTACATTTTATTTTCCAAAGTTAGCAATTATATTGTCGAGAAATGTTTTGCATTTGTGAATTCTCATGAGTAACTTGTTAAGGCCACATGGCTCTGTGTAGCAAAACTGATATTCATAAGGTACTTTGTGCTCTTTCTCTTAAACCACACATGAGTACAGGTTACATTAGCAATGCAGTGATGAAACAGAAACTATGATTCCTCCCCCAAAAAAGAACTTTAAATATTTCTCCCTTTAAAGTAAATGGCGATCATACACTATTTCATGATGTCCTCTTAAACTCTCCTTGAGGTGTGTGAGTTCATATGGGACTCTTTAGTGTTGTCAGAATCGTTAATCCAAAGTCAAACTGAGCTTAAGTCTGAAAGTTTCCATTTTCTTGATTGAATTAAATGCAGAGTGCTCATGTATATGCACAAACACTGGCATTGAGCAGAGCTCTCATTACCATGCTGAGAAGTGCGGATTCAAATTAGAGCTGCATGTTAGACAACCACTTGCATAAGCTGAGGCTTGTTAAAACAATGTTAATGAGCCCCCATTGTATTGAGCAGCCTCACTTTCAGATCTTTCATATTTGTTCACATGAGGCCTGGGAAGATGCTGAACTGATTTAATCTGAAATAGGGTAGGAAACTCTCTGCAGAGCCACTAAGTTGAAGGAAATTGGAAAAATCAGGAACAAAGCTGTATACAGTTTACTTTAGGTTAAAAACATGGTTATATAACTTCCCTTATCTGTCCAAATTTTTTTCAGCCGTTTATAAGAATCTGATCAAGCAAAGCATACTTGAGAGGTAATCTAACAGTTATCCTCATTTATATTTTCTAGTATAATTTGTAAAGAACATTGTAAGGCTTTTCTGATTTGTTTGCTTCTTCTGCCATTATTTTCTTAACCATAAAAACCTTTATGTAAGGCCAGGTAAAATCTGTTCTTAGAAAAAGAAAAAACTTAAAGAGAATGAAAATGAACTTTCCATCCTGGCTATTCTTGATATGATACTTTGTGACTTATATAATTAGAAGCAAACACTTGAAAATATATTTTAAAATCAGTATAGTCAATCTGAGCATTTCTAGAAACTGATAAATGGTACCTAATGAATCTCAGTTTAAGAAACTTTTCGCTACATATTAAACAATGACACTTTATATGATCACCATGCCATAGAATGGACATAAAAATGCAGGCATAAGCTAACACATAATATGTGCTTATAAATATTTCTAACATTGCTTATAACATGGTCATCAGTGTTATCAAGATTAAACTTTTTTCAAGATTACAGATATCACAGATTTAACATTGATTAAAAAATATAATACTGATCATATAGTATTGACAGACCCCAGAGGATATACTCCTAATCGACCCACTCAGGATTTTGGGGGCCACTGTTTGATGAGCCCTGACCTGATGCCTTTAAAGGTAAACTTGCCCCACTCTCAATGGACAGCAGAGAGGAATGTCAATCACTCTGGAGTGCTTGAGAGGTTATACATTTTTGAAAAATGTTAACGGAAGCAGCACTAATATGATGATGTATGAATTAGGAATTTCCCAGCTAGTCAAGGAACATGATAGAAATGTTCTTCTATAGATCTTGTATAGAAGTCCCCTATCTTCCATGGGATATTATCCCTCCCATCTCCATCACATTATTGTGAAGTATAAATAAAAGGCATCTAGATACATCCTGAAAATTAAGTGTGATAAAGTGTGGGAATGTCATACAGTCAAGGGCATGAATTGGTAAAGGAGGGATGGGTAAAATAGCACATAGAAGAGGAATTAAATATGTCTTTCTTTACTCTTGCTATTATTGAGGTCTTTGTGACCTTTGCAATAAATGGTTGGTAGGCAACACTGAATTACGGCTTGTTAATGGAGAGCATAACTCTGTCTCTTGAAGAATGTATTTATTCAATATAATAGTGGACTGAAGAGCTATATACCATTGTGGAAAAAATACAAAATCTTTTCCAAAAGGTAAAAGTTCAGGATTGATTAATATTCAACATTCAACAGCTCAAAACCTCCTCTTTTAAAATGTAGCTATTAGATAAAACTTAACTTAGCCAAATCAAGGAGCATCAATAGGAATGCAGTTTTGGAGTCTGAGCTGACCCAAATTTCTGAATTGTTTTACAAAGCACCCTACCTTACCCATTTTGCTGTTCTTGCCCATCCACTTTGCGTAGAAGGAGTGATCTTTGCCCATGTCTCAGGTTGATGCCTTCCTTCCTCCACTAAGCCTCTACTTCTAAGATAGATTTTGGCCTTATTTATTCTCTAGTTTAAAAGCATCCTTCCACACCCATTATTCTCTCTTACTACATACCACACTTTTTCCTCATGATACTTATAAAATATTTAATAACATATTTATTTATGTGTTTGCCTATCTATTGTCTAGTAAACCCATTAGGTGGTAATTTTCAAATGGATATAAGAATGTCTATTTTGTTCATCACTGCATGTTCAAGAACTAATATATTTTCTGATATATAAGAGGAACTATAGAAATATTTATGGAATGAAAGAACCATGAGGAAATAAAATACATGAATTATTAAATTTTGTTTAGTATATTAAAGGTTAACCATGTAAAAACTCTGTTGAAGTAGGAAATTCCAAACCAAGACCCTGAAGACTACAACAGCACTTGTTACATGTGCAGCATCTAAAGGTCAGCAAATGCTTCATGAAAGCCTTTGATGACAGCTGTCATTACAACTTTACTACAAAGAAGCTGTAGTTATAAAAGCACTCATGGGGAATGGTAGGCACTTTGAGACCAAAGGTTTACTGCTGCAGCTATTTTTATATGTCAGGTCTACTTACAAACAGAGCAGTAAGCAAGACAAATGAAAAGCATGTTCCAACTTGGTGGGCAATGACTGTGTGGTTGAAAATTTTGCAACTAATCAATTCAATTCCTGAGTTTATTCCAGGTGGACCATTGAATCCTAAGAACAAGATAGGAACCCACAAAAAAGCTATGATTTGTTCTATCAATAATTATCTCTAAAGTGTGGAGCAATTTAAAAATCTTAACCCCTAGATAGAGTGAAGAAGTGGATTGCAGTGTTTGTAAGATTCAAATACCGGAGGCATTTCTATTGTGTTTTCTACATATTGGCAGAAGAATAGTGTGCTCAATAGGAAATAAGATTTTGCTTTTACAGAGTTAGTCATTTTGGTTTTGATAGCTTGAGAATTCCCATGGTCACATAAAAATCAGAACTTAATAGAAAGAAACAATGCTAAAGAAGAGCCACTCAAGAGCATTATTCTACAGAGGATGGACCTGACACCAAGAGGTTAAGAGATTTGTCAAAGGTTGCATAATTGTATGTGTAAAAGGGGATAAAAATTTCTGCTATGAGGATCAAATGAGATGAAAGTGCTCAGCAAAGCATTAACCAGATAAACTGAATTGCTGGCATAACTTATTTGAAAGTTCCTAACAGTGTTTCAATGTTTTTATTGGGATGGATTTTAAAAATTCCTACACTGGTGTTGTATATTATAAAATTGTTCAACTGACAATAACTTCTGGACTTTATCTTCTGTGAATTTCAAAATAAGAGAGGTGATGTAAGCTGATACAACACACTTCATGGGCTTAAACATGTGTGTTGGGGGAGGAACATATTGTATTTATATCTGATATCCTCATGTTCCTCAAGTCTGGGCTCTCCAGTAAGCACCAGTTCTGGCCTCAGCTCTTATTCCTTCTCTGGATTGTTCCCAAATTGTACTGAACTGAAGACAAAAAGTGTTTCCTTAGATCTGAAATCCCGCATACCCAAATAGAATACCAGGCATTCCTCAGAAGACAATCCATAACTCAGGTGCTAAAAGACAGATCAGAAAAACAAAAATATCTGCAATAACGTATCACTCTGATATGATAAAGTCCTCAATTTTAAGCATAGAGAAATTCACTCAAGTGAATCTGAACATATTCTGTCCCTCATTCACAATCTGTCTTTCCCAAATCACAAAAACTTAAATATACCATAAGTCCTTCATAAGTACTTCTTAAAAACCATCCTCTGAGGGCTGCAGATGTGTTCATGTCCAGCTTCTATAGAGAAGTCGAACACAACCCAATAATGGAAATAGCTGCATTAAGTTCCCATAGCTTGCCGTTTCCCTCACTTTACTTCAAATGTCTTCATGTTTAACATCCTCTTCAGCTTCAATCACCTTTTTACCCTTAATTTTCACATCTACTTCGGGATCTATCTGCATGATTAATCGCTAGTGATCATCCCAAAGATCTTCGTTACAATGCAATCTTCTTAGGTCTGTTCCGAGATTTATTCCATTTAACATTAGAAATTACCTTTCAGTATAGCCTTTACTGGCGTACTATTTTTAGAGCCCTACATACTGTGTGCCTTTTCTTAAATTTTCTTTCATTCACAAGTTATTTTAGATGTGCAGAAGACCTAGTGATAAAGATTTGAAACATAGCGATTGTCAAACTAAGGATACCGCTAGGAAAAGCAAGGCCAACCTGATCCAAGGCAAGTCAGTTATTTTCTTTTATTTATACGTACATGAAGAAGAGCAACCCGTAAGAACACAGTATGTGACCAAGGCAAGGATAGGACTCATAAAAGCAGAAGTTACAGGTTGGTTTAGGATAGTCAATGCCTTGTCAGCTCAGGATCATTTGATTACAAGAGTTCTACACAGGGCAAAGCTTTCCCTTCAAGCCCTGAGCTTCTAAAAGCCCTGCTAGTGGCTTTCTGAAACGCTGTCCAGGTCCTTAGATGGAGTTCAAAGAGTGTAGTGAAGTCACAGACCACAAAGAGTTATAAGAGTTGTAAGTTATAAAAATAGGCTGTTTTTATGGCAGTTCTGGTCAGCTTTCTGAGAAGCTGTTGCTATGCATTATTCTTGAACTGTGGCCACATGTCATCTGGAAATTTGTCATATCATCCATACTCAGGGTCATGCAGCAGGCAAGTTTCTAAACACGTGCTCAAGGATCACAGAAAATTTTCTTCTCATGGGAAAGGACATGATTTCCTTATTCATAACTCTAGAATTCATTATAAGAGATCTGGTATGAGGTTTTAATTCACTTTAGAAAAATAATTTTGGCCACTCAATGGTGTTATTAAAAGTCTTATGCAAAAACAATTATTTTTGAGATATAGGAGAACATGCTGAGGGTATTTATTGATAATTTGCTACTCATCATGCATTTTTAGCCCAATAACATATTACATTATTTTATGGATAGGAAATTGTAATGTAGCAGCTCTCTTCTCAGTATTGAATGCACGCACTTAAAAACAATAAAAAAATGAATGAGATAAAAATTTTACTGAGGCCAGACTTGGTGGCTCACACCTGTAATCCTAAGAGACTCTGGGAGACAGAAGCAGGAGGATTGCTTGAGGTCAGGAGTTCAAGACCAGCCTGAGCAACAGTGAGATCCCCATCTTTACCAAAAATAGAAAAATTAGCCTGGTATGGTGGCATGTGCCGGTAGTCCCAACTACTAGGGAGGCTGAAGCAGGAGGATCACTTGACCCCAGGAGTTTGAGGTTGCAGCGAGCTATGATGACACTGCACTCTACCTGGGGCAACAGAATGAGACTCTGTCTCAAAAAAAAGTTAGTGTACTCATTTTAGGCAGAGATATGTAATGTTTCCTTAAACTGTCAACCCAAACAACTGAATTTAAACAAAATGTATATAATATAAAGTATTAATAAGTTCTTTCCCTAACAATGTGTTAGAATATTTGGTTTAATTCTGCTTTCATCTTTGACAACTGGTATGTTTCTCAAATAACTGTTGAATTTCCTATTCTAAAGAAATTGAAAGTTACTGGGATTATGAATGTAAGTCATTCTTAGATAACTAAAGCTTAAGTAACTGTGAACCTAAGCACTTAAGAAATGAAAATGTATAGTCTCTATAGTAGAAAAGCTTCTTAGTCATTTTATCAAAAATCCTCACAAATACTGCTGCCTTTTCATAATCCAATAAAAAAGAATCATATCAGTACAGGAAGTACTATTGTACTATAGGTTCAGTCGGTTCTCAGATATCAGAAGAAGAGGAAGAGGGGCTTGCAAGGAGAAAGAATTTCTTCAGAGCTTCTCAATAGAGGTATAGTTGAAAACAGAAAGGAAAGTCTTCAAATTTGTATTGCTTATAAATTCAGTAAGTATTAAACCAAAGAAGTAATATATTTATTTATTTAGTCACATTTATATAATTATAAAACTATATACTCTATGACCAAGTATATATCATATTTTCACAGAAACATAATTTATATACATGTTATATAACTTATG